>CM042385.1:301202-306202 GCA_023634145.1 Thymallus thymallus
GCCCTTTAAACAGCTGCATATTATCAAGATATCAAAGTGTCACCAACAACAAGGTCAACAATAAACCTGTAGCAAATGCAGAATATGACATTCATTTCCCACATTTAAATAGCACTTTTCAGTAATGCTCAAAGCCTGCCATTCCATGAGCACAGCATTTATTTTTCAACTGGAATCAATGAAACCAATCAGTCCTCCATGACAACAACACCATAAAACACCAGAGTAGGGCTGGATAATAAGTCCTTAGTTTAGTGGTCATGCTCAGGTAAACCTATTAGGCTAATCTATACTTCCATATTTCCAAGTCCTATTCTTGAAGATCAAGGGGTATAACATTTATTGGAATGACTGGAATTCTGATAGACTTTGGTTTTTAATGTAAAGATATAATTTAATTGTATTATTATATGTAGTAGAAAATGATTAGTTAGAAGAAGCCTACATAACCAACCCATAAAGTAACATGTAACATCCATATATGGCCAGCTATGTAAACTTTAACATTGATTTATCCTCCAATAGATGTTGTTCTATTGGTAACATACATGTTAGTCTTCTTCTAATGTCTCTTAAGGGGAAAGTCATCTAAAAGTAACAGAATGTAATCAGATTACGTTACTGAGTTTGGGGTAATCCAAAAGTTATGTTACTGATTACAATTCTGAACAGGTAACTAGTAACTGTAATGGATTACATTTAGAAAGTAACCTCCCCAACCCTGGATATGGATTATGGGTTAGAGGTAGGAAGGGTCTTGGTTATGTATTAGGGTTAGTTATGGTCATGGTTAGAGGTAGTAAGGGTCTTGGTTATGTATTAGGGTTAGTTATGGTCATGGTTAGAGGTAGTAAGGGTCTTGGTTATGTATTAGGGTTAGTTATGGTCATGGTTAGAGGTAGTAAGGGTCTTGGTTATGTATTAGGGTTAGTTATGGTCATGGTTAGAGGTAGTAAGGGTCTTGGTTATGTATTAGGGTTAGTTATGGTCATGGTTAGAGGTAGTAAGGGTCTTGGTTATGTATTAGGGTTAGTTATGGTCATGGTTAGAGGTAGTAAGGGTCTTGGTTATGTATTAGGGTTAGTTATGGTCATGGTTAGAGGTAGTAAGGGTCTTGGTTATGTATTAGGGTTAGTTATGGTCATGGTTAGAGGTAGTAAGGGTCTTGGTTATGTATTAGGGTTAGTTATGGTCATGGTTAGAGGTAGTAAGGGTCTTGGTTATGTATTAGGGTTAGTTATGGTCATGGTTAGAGGTAGTAAGGGTCTTGGTTATGTATTAGGGTTAGTTATGGTCATGGTTAGAGGTAGTAAGTGTCTTGGTTATGTGTTAGGGTTAGTTATGGTCATGGTTAGAGGTAGTAAGGGTCTTGGTTATGTGTTAGGGTTAGTTATGGTCATGGTTAGAGGTAGTAAGGGTCTTGGTTATGTATTAGGGTTAGTTATGGTCATGGTTAGAGGTAGTAAGGGTCTTGGTTATGTATTAGGGTTAGTTATGGTCATGGTTAGAGGTAGTAAGGGTCTTGGTTATGTATTAGGGTTAGTTATGGTCATGGTTAGAGGTAGTAAGGGTCTTGGTTATGTATTAGGGTTAGTTATGGTCATGGTTAGAGGTAGTAAGGGTCTTGGTTATGTATTAGGGTTAGTTATGGTCATGGTTAGAGGTAGTAAGTGTCTTGGTTATGTGTTAGGGTTAGTTATGGTCATGGTTAGAGGTAGTAAGGGTCTTGGTTATGTGTTAGGGTTAGTTATGGTCATGGTTAGAGGTAGTAAGGGTCTTGGTTATGTATTAGGGTTAGTTATGGTCATGGTTAGAGGTAGTAAGGGTCTTGGTTATGTATTAGGGTTAGTTATGGTCATGGTTAGAGGTAGTAAGGGTCTTGGTTATGTATTAGGGTTAGTTATGGTCATGGTTAGAGGTAGTAAGGGTCTTGGTTATGTATTAGGGTTAGTTATGGTCATGGTTAGAGGTAGTAAGGGTCTTGGTTATGTATTAGGGTTAGTTATGGTCATGGTTAGAGGTAGTAAGGGTCTTGGTTATGTATTAGGGTTAGTTATGGTCATGGTTAGAGGTAGTAAGTGTCTTGGTTATGTGTTAGGGTTAGTTATGGTCATGGTTAGAGGTAGTAAGGGTCTTGGTTATGTGTTAGGGTTAGTTATGGTCATGGTTAGAGGTAGTAAGGGTCTTGGTTATGTATTAGGGTTAGTTATGGTCATGGTTAGAGGTAGTAAGGGTCTTGGTTATGTATTAGGGTTAGTTATGGCCATGGTTAGAGGTAGTAAGGGTCTTAGTTATGTATTAGGGTTAGTTATGGTCATGGTTAGAGGTAGTAAGGGTCTTGGTTATGTATTAGGGTTAGTTATGGTCATGGTTAGAGGTAGTAAGGGTCTTGGTTATGTGTTAGGGTTAGTTATGGTCATGGTTAGAGGTAGTAAGGGTCTTGGTTATGGGTGAGAGTTAGATATGATCTTGGATATGGGTTAGAGGTAGTTACAGTTATGGGTAGAGTTAGTTATGGTCTTGGTTATGGATTAGGGTTCAATATGGTAGGGAGGGTTGTGTTATTGTTAGGGTGCTGTATGGAGGGTTAGGTTAGTGTTAAGGGGCTGTAGGGAGGGTTAGGTTAGTGTTAGGGTGCTGTATGGAGGGTTATGTTAGTCTTAGGGGCTGTACGGAGGGTTGGGTTAGTGTTAAGGGCTGTAGGGAGTGTTGGATTAGTGTTAGGGGCTGTAGGGAGGGTTGGGTTAGTGTTAGGGGCTGTAGGAGGGTTGGGTTAGTGTTAGGGGCTGTAGGGAGGGTTGGGTTAGTGTTAGGGGCTGTAGGGAGGGTTGGGTTAGTGTTAGGGGCTGTAGGGAGGGTTGGGTTAGTGTTAGGGGCTGTAGGGAGGGTTGGGTTAGTGTTAGGGGCTGTAGGAGGGTTGGGTTAGTGTTAGGGGCTGTAGGGAGGGTTGGGTTAGTGTTAGGGGCTGTAGGGAGGGTTGGGTTAGTGTTAGGGGCTGTAGGGAGGGTTGGGTTAGTGTTAGGGGCTGTAGGGAGGGTTGGGTTAGTGTTAGGGGCTGTAGGGAGGGTTGGGTTAGTGTTAGGGGCTGTAGGGAGGGTTGGGTTAGTGTTAAGGGGCTGTAGGGAGGGTTGGGTTAGTGTTAAGGGGCTGTAGGGAGGGTTGTGTTTGTGTTAAGGGGCTGTAGGGAGGGTTGGGTTAGTATTAGGGGCTGTAGGGAGGGTTGGGTTAGTGTTAGGGTGCTGTAGGGAGGGTTGGGTTAGTGTTAGGGTGCTGTAGGGAGGGTTGGGTTAGTGTTAAGCGGCTGTAGGGAGGGTTAGGTTAGTGTTAGGGTGCTGTATGGAGGGTTATGTTAGTCTTAGGGGCTGTACGGAGGGTTGGGTTAGTGTTAAGGGCTGTAGGGAGGGTTGGGTTAGTGTTAGGGGCTGTAGGGAGGGTTGGGTTAGTGTTAGGGGCTGTAGGGAGGGTTGGGTTAGTGTTAGGGGCTGTAGGGAGGGTTGGGTTAGTGTTAGGGGCTGTAGGGAGGGTTGGGTTAGTGTTAGGGTGCTGTAGGGAGGGTTGGGTTAGTGTTAGGGTGCTGTAGGGAGGGTTGGGTTAGTGTTAGGGTGCTGTACGGAGGGTTGGGTTAGTGTTAGGGTGCTGTAGGGAGGGTTGGGTTAGTGTTAAGGGGCTGTAGGGAGGGTTAGGTTAGTGTTAGGGTGCTGTATGGAGGGTTATGTTAGTCTTAGGGGCTGTACGGAGGGTTGGGTTAGTGTTAAGGGCTGTAGGGAGGGTTGGGTTAGTGTTAGGGGCTGTAGGGAGGGTTGGGTTAGTGTTAGGGGCTGCAGGGAGGGTTGGGTTAGTGTTAGGGTGCTGTAGGGAGGGTTGGGTTAGTTTTAAGGGCTGTAGGGAGGGTTGGGTTAGTGTTAGGGTGCTGTAGGGAGGGTTGGGTTAGTGTTAGGGTGCTGTAGGGAGGGTTGGGTTAGTGTTAGGTGCTGTAGGGAGGGTTGGGTTAGTGTTAAGGGGCTGTAGGGAGGGTTAGGTTAGTGTTAGGGTGCTGTATGGAGGGTTATGTTAGTCTTAGGGGCTGTACGGAGGGTTGGGTTAGTGTTAAGGGCTGTAGGGAGGGTTGGGTTAGTGTTAGGGTGCTGTACGGAGGGTTGGGTTAGTGTTAGGGGCTGTAGGGAGGGTTGTGTTTGTGTTAAGGGGCTGTAGGGAGGGTTGGGTTAGTATTAGGGGCTGTAGGGAGGGTTGGGTTAGTGTTAGGGTGCTGTAGGGAGGGTTGGGTTAGTGTTAGGGTGCTGTAGGGAGGGTTGGGTTAGTGTTAGGGTGCTGTAGGGAGGGTTGGGTTAGTGTTAGGTGCTGTATGGAAGGTTGGGTTAGTGTTAAGGGGCTGTAGGGAGGATTAGGTTAGTGTTAGGGTGCTGTATGGAGGGTTATGTTAGTCTTAGGGGCTGTACGGAGGGTTGGGTTAGTGTTAAGGGCTGTAGGGAGTGTTGGATTAGTGTTAGGGGCTGTAGGGAGGGTTGGGTTAGTGTTAGGGGCTGTAGGAGGGTTGGGTTAGTGTTAGGGGCTGTAGGGAGGGTTGGGTTAGTGTTAGGGGCTGTAGGGAGGGTTGGGTTAGTGTTAGGGGCTGTAGGGAGGGTTGGGTTAGTGTTAGGGGCTGTAGGGAGGGTTGGGTTAGTGTTAGGGGCTGTAGGAGGGTTGGGTTAGTGTTAGGGGCTGTAGGGAGGGTTGGGTTAGTGTTAGGGGCTGTAGGGAGGGTTGGGTTAGTGTTAGGGGCTGTAGGGAGGGTTGGGTTAGTGTTAGGGGCTGTAGGGAGGGTTGGGTTAGTGTTAGGGGCTGTAGGGAGGGTTGGGTTAGTGTTAGGGGCTGTAGGGAGGGTTGGGTTAGTGTTAAGGGGCTGTAGGGAGGGTTGGGTTAGTGTTAAGGGGCTGTAGGGAGGGTTGTGTTTGTGTTAAGGGGCTGTAGGGAGGGTTGGGTTAGTATTAGGGGCTGTAGGGAGGGTTGGGTTAGTGTTAGGG
>CM042385.1:308702-451252 GCA_023634145.1 Thymallus thymallus
TCTCTCACACACACACACACCTCTCTCACACACACACACACACACACACCTCTCGCTCTCACACACACCTCTCTCTCTCTCACACAAACACCTCTCTCACACACACACCTCTCTCTCTCACACACACACCTCTCTCTCTCACATACACACCTCTCTCTCTCACATACACACTTCTCTCTCACACACACACACCTCTCTCTCTCACACACACATCTCTCTCTCACACACACATCTCTCTCTCACACACACATCTCTCTCTCACACACACACCTCTCTCTCTCTCTCTCTCTCTCTCTCTCACACACACCTCTCTCTCTCACACACACACCTCTCTCTCTCTCTCTCTCTCTCTCTCTCTCTCTCTCTCTCTCACACACGCACCTCTCTCTCTCACACACACACACCTCTCCCTCTCACACACACCTCTCTCTCTCTCTCTCTCTCTCACACACGCACCTCTCTCTCTCACATACACACTTCTCTCTCACACACACACCTCTCTCTCTCACACACACCCATCTCTCTCTCACACACACCTCTCTCTCTCACACACACCTCTCTCTCTCACACACACCTCTCTCTCTCACACACACCTCTCTCTCTCACACACACACACCTCACCCTCTCACACACACCTCTCTCTCTCTCTCTCTCACACACACCTCTCTCTCTCACACACACACCTCTCTCTCTCACACACACACCTCTCTCTCACATACACACCTCTCTCTCTCTCTCTCGCTCTCTCTCTCACATACACACTTCTCTCTCACACACACACACCTCTCTCTCTCACACACACATCTCTCTCTCACACACACCTCTCTCTCTCTCTCTCTCTCTCTCTCTCACACACACGCACCTCTCTCTCTCACACACACACACCTCTCCCTCTCACACACACCTCTCTCTCTCTCTCTCACACACACCTCTCTCTCTCACACACACACCTCTCTCTCTCTCTCACACACACACCTCTCTCTCTCTCTCACACACACACCTCTCTCTCTCTCACACACACACCTCTCCCTCTCTCACACACACACCTCTCTCTCTCTCACACACACACCTCTCTCTCTCACACACACACACCTCTCTCTCTCTCACACACACACCTCTCTCTCTCTCACACACACACCTCTCTCTCTCACACACACACCTCTCTCTCTCACATACACACCTCTCTCTCTCGCTCTCTCTCTCACATACACACTTCTCTCTCACACACACACCTCTCTCTCTCACACACACCCATCTCTCTCTCACACACACCTCTCTCTCTCACACACACACCTCTCTCTCTCACACACACCTCTCTCTCTCACACACACACACCTCTCCCTCTCACACACACCTCTCTCTCTCTCTCTCTCTCACACACCTCTCTCTCTCACACACACACCTCTCTCTCTCACACACACACCTCTCTCTCACATACACACCTCTCTCTCTCTCTCTCGCTCTCTCTCTCACATACACACTTCTCTCTCACACACACACACCTCTCTCTCTCACACACACATCTCTCTCTCACACACACCTCTCTCTCTCTCTCTCTCTCACACACACGCACCTCTCTCTCTCACACACACCTCTCTCTCTCTCTCTCACACACACATCTCTCTCTCTCACACACACACCTCTCTCTCTCTCTCACACACACACCTCTCTCTCTCTCTCACACACACACCTCTCTCTCTCTCTCACACACACACCTCTCTCTCTCTCTCACACACACACCTCTCTCTCTCTCACACACACACATCTCTCTCTCTCTCTCACACACACACCTCTCTCTCTCTCTCACACACACACCTCTCTCTCTCTCTCACACACACACCTCTCTCTCTCTCACACACACACCTCTCTCTCTCTCACACACACACCTCTCTCTCTCTCACACACACACCTCTCTCTCTCTCACACACACACCTCTCTCTCTCTCACACACACACCTCTCTCTCTCTCACACACACACCTCTCTCTCTCACACACACTCTCTCTCTCTCACACACACCTCTCTCTCACACACACACCTCTCTCACACACACACACCTCTCTCTCACACACACACCTCTCTCTCACACACACACCTCTCTCTCTCACACACACACCTCTCTCTCTCTCACACACACCTCTCTCTCACACACACACCTCTCTCTCTCTCACACACACCTCTCTCTCTCACACACACACCTCTCTCTCTCACACACACACCTCTCTCTCTCACACACACACCTCTCTCTCACACACACACCTCTCTCTCACACACACACCTCTCTCTCACACACACACACCTCTCTCTCACACACACACCTCTCTCTCACACACACACACCTCTCTCTCACACACACAGCTCTCTCTCACACACACACCTCTCTCTCACACACCTCTCTCTCTCTCACACCTCTCTCTCTCTCACACCTCTCTCTCTCTCACACCTCTCTCTCTCTCACACCTCTCTCTCACACACCTCTCTCTCACACACCTCTCTCTCACACCTATCTCTCTCTCACACACACACCTATCTCTCTCTCACACACACACCTATCTCTCTCTCACACACACACCTATCTCTCTCTCACACACACACCTATCTCTCTCTCACACACACACCTATCTCTCTCTCTCACACACACACCTATCTCTCTCTCTCACACACACACCTCTCTCTCTCTCTCACACACACACCTCTCTCTCACACACACACCTATCTCTCTCTCTCACACACACCTCTCTCTCACACACACACCTCTCTCTCTCACACACACACCTCTCTCTCTCACACACACACCTCTCTCTCTCTCTCACACACACCTCTCTCTCTCTCACACACACACCTCTCTCTCTCTCACACACACACACCTCTCTCTCTCACACACACACACCTCTCTCTCTCACACACACACACCTCTCTCTCTCACACACACACACCTCTCTCTCTCACACACACACACCTCTCTCTCTCACACACACACACCTCTCTCTCTCACACACACACACCTCTCTCTCTCACACACACACACCTCTCTCTCTCACACACACACACCTCTCTCTCTCACACACACACACCTCTCTCTCTCACACACACACACCTCTCTCTCTCTCACACACACACCTCTCTCTCACACACACACCTCTCTCTCACACACACACCTCTCTCTCACACACACACCTCTCTCTCTCTCACACACACACCTCTCTCTCACACACACACACCTCTCTCTCTCACACACACACACCTCTCTCTCTCACACACACACACCTCTCTCTCTCACACACACACACCTCTCTCTCTCACACACACACCTCTCTCTCTCACACACACACCTCTCTCTCACACACCTCTCTCTCACACACACCTCTCTCTCACACACACACTCTCTCTCTCTCACACACACACCTATCTCTCTCTCACACACTCTCTCTCTCTCACACACTCTCTCTCTCTCACACACTCTCTCTCTCTCACACACACCTATCTCTCTCTCTCAAACACCTCTCTCTCTCACACACACCTCTCTCTCACACACACACCTCTCTCTCTCTCACCTCTCTCTCACACACACACTCTCTCTCTCACACACACACACACACACACACACACCTATCTCTCTCTCAAACACCTCTCTCTCACACACACCTCTCTCTCTCTCACACACACACACACACCTCTCTCTCTCTCACACACACACCTCTCTCTCTCACACACACCAGTAGTAACACAGTGTGTGACGTTTGTCTCTCTGTGTTTCTTGTTCAAGGTTGCTGAGAAGAGAGAACACAGTGAACCAGTGAACCAGTTAACCAGTGAACCAGTGAACCAGTGAACCAGTGAACCAGTGAACCAGGACTTGAGAGTGTCTGTCTGTCTGTCTGTGTGTGTGTGTGAGTCTGAGCACATGTCCCTGAGTGTGTGTGTGTGTCATTGAGTGTGTGTGTTGTTGTAGGTGCGTCTGTGTGTGAGTGAGGATGCAGTCATTAGGACTACTACTGTGTGTTCTGGCTGTAGCAGCGGCATCCTCCTCCCGGTTCACCCGTGACACGTCATCTCAGACCCCCAGGGACATTACGGAGGAGATGCACCCCCCCAACCTTCTCCTGGACACCCTGAATCCCAACACCTCCCTCCCTGTCCCCCCTCTTCCCCCACGTCCACCAGGCCCCTACCCCCCCATGTGTATCAAGCCCACAGAGATTAAACATGCTTTTAAGTATGTGAACACGGTGGTGAGCTGTGTGATCTTGGTGGTGGGGATGACCGGTAACTCCACCTTATTAAGGATCATCTATAAGAACAAGTGTATGAGAAACGGACCCAACGTTCTGATTGGCTCTCTGGCCCTGGGGGATCTTCTTTACATCCTCATCGCTATCCCCATCAACGTCTTCAAGGTAGGGAGGGGTCACACTAACCCTAACCCCATCAACGTCTTCAAGGTAGGGAGGGGTCACACTAACCCTAACCCCATCATTATTCAACCGTTATAGCCGTCAACCGTTATAGCCGTCATAGTATTCAACCGTTATGACTAGCAACACTTTGATAGATAGATAGATACTTTATTGATCCCCCGGGGGGGGGAAATTTCATTGTCAAGCAGCTACAACAAAACACAGGGCAGGTGCAAAATGCCACAACGAAAGTACACAAAAGACAGATACACGGTACACGATACATAGAGCGGCAGTATGAAAAAGTATAGAAATACAAGATATCTGGAGTGCAAAAAAAAAGCTATAAAAGGACATTGCATAGTATGGGTGGTTGGCTGAATATGTACACTATACGTTGGTGGATGTTGGATGGTTAACTATACTATACAGGTCGATGGCAGAGAAATACTTCAGTAGCTAAAAATGCGTATGATATGAGCGAGGGTAATAATAGTTTACTTAATAGACAGACTGGCTAAATGAACAGGTAAGTGAAAATTTTGCATGGTTAAATTAGCTGTACAGTTAGGTATACAGTTATATTTACAGATAAGTGAATACTTGCATGTTTACACAAACTGTACAGGTAAATGACAGGAAGAGATACTTTAATAGCTAAATGTGTGTATGATATCATTTGGGGTAATAATAGTAATTCCCTTAAAATACAGTCCTTAGTGCGCAGGGTTTAATTACAGACAACTGCACTTATTGCACATTCGATATACTAAAAGCAATGAGAAAAGGTGCAACTGGCAGGATACTAATATGCATTCCTGAGTGAATGCCTACGTCCAATAATTACTTACAATATTGCATGTGATATAATATAACATCTGTACATGAGTATGTATATACAGACCTGTATGAATAAATAGGTCCTGAGTGGATGAGTGCTGACGGACCGGAGTTACTCACGGATGGATGCATAATTGTTAAACTAGGTCCTAGCACCCCAACAGTTCCAGATCTATGTTGCCGACGGCACGGCACCCCGGTGAGGCATTATACAGTCTCATAGCCGCCGGCAGGAAGGACCTCCTGTAGCGCTCTCTGGCACACCGTGGTGGGATCAGTCTGTGACTGAAAGTGCTCCTCTGCGTCATAACCATAGCGTGCAGAGGGTGGGTGACGTTATAGTAGTCAACAGTTATAGTAGTCAACAGTTATAGTAGTCAACAGTTATAGTAGTCAACAGTTATAGTAGTCAACAGTTATAGTTAGTAGTCAACAGTTATAGTTAGTAGTCAACAGTTATAGTAGTCAACAGTTATAGTAGTCAACAGTTATAGTAGTCAACAGTTACAGTAGTCAACAGTTACAGTAGTCTGGAGAGAAATATGAGGAGCTACTGTAATCAGTATCGTGGAGGATTGAGTTCAGGTCTTGTATAGCGTGAGGAATACAGTGGACTGTAAACTGAGTGAAAACCAGTCCATCTAAATCACAGTTCATCAGTCCTGTTAGAGCTATGTCTTAATAACAGTTGATTGCAGTCCCAGTTCCCATTATAGATGATCTGGAGGACAGGGAGGATCATCTGAATAACAGAGATATGATGATGTTGGCTGGATCCCCTGTCATAACAGGAGAGGAATGAGAGAGGAGACAGAGTCCTGGACTGAGCCTCCTGTAGAGACAGAGTCCTGGGCTGAGCCTCCTGTAGAGACAGAGTCCTGGGCTGAGCCTCCTGTAGAGACAGAGTCCTGGGCTGAGCCTCCTGTAGAGACAGAGTCCTGGGCTGAGCCTCCTGTAGAGACAGAGAGTCAGAGCTGCTAACTGATCTCTTCTCCCCTCTTTCTCCTCCTGTCCTCTCATCTGCTCTCTGCTCCTCTTCTCTCCATCTCCTCTCCTCCTCTCCTTCTCTCTCTCCTCTCCTCCCTCTCTCCTCTTCTCTCTAGCTGATAGCAGAAGACTGGCCGTTTGGGGTTCATGTGTGTAAGTTGATGCCATTCATCCAGAAGGCTTCAGTAGGAATCACTGTCCTCAGCCTGTGTGCCCTGAGCATCGACAGGTCAGTAACACACGCAGATGACTGCACATTCAAATACATATTGACACTGAGTGGAGAACATGTCTCTGTGTCTCCAGGTACCATGCGGTGACGTCGTGGAGTAGGGTTAAGGGGATAGGGATCCCTCTGTGGAAGGCTATACAGGTCACGTTAATCTGGCTGGTAGCTGTCCTGCTAGCTGTTCCTGAGGCTGTGGCCTTCGACATGTTGGAGATGCCTTACAGAGGCAGTAAGCTACGAGTCTGTCTGTTACACCCCCAGCAGAACACTGCTTTTATGAAGGTACTCACACACCGTTGACATGACCCAAATATATCACCCTCTGTTCTAACATGGCATTACCCAAATATATAACCCTCTGTTCTAACATGGCATTACCCAAATATATAACCCTCTGTTCTACCATGACATTAACCCAATATATCACCCTCTGTTCTACCATGACATTAACCCAATATATCACCCTCTGTTCTACCATGACATTAACCCAATATATCACCCTCTGTCTACCATGACATTAACCCAATATATCATTCTGTTCTACCATGACATTAACCCAATATATCACCCTCTGTTCTACCATGACATTAACCCAATATATCACCCTCTGTCTACCATGACATTAACCCAATATATCATTCTGTTCTACCATGACATTAACCCAATATATCATTCTGTTCTACCATGACATTAACCCAATATATCACCCTCTGTTCTACCATGACATTAACCCAATATATCACCCTCTGTTCTACCATGACATTAACCCAATATATCACCCTCTGTTCTACCATGACATTAACCCAATATATCATTCTGTTCTACCATGACATTAACCCAATATATCACCCTCTGTTCTACCATGACATTAACCCAATATATCATTCTGTTCTACCATGACATTAACCCAATATATCACCCTCTGTTCTACCATGACATTAACCCAATATATCATTCTGTTCTACCATGACATTAACCCAATATATCACCCTCTGTTCTACCATGACATTAACCCAATATATCACCCTCTGTCTACCATGACATTAACCCAATATATCATTCTGTTCTACCATGACATTAACCCAATATATCACCCTCTGTTCTACCATGACATTAACCCAATATATCACCCTCTGTTCTACCATGACATTAACCCAATATATCATTCTGTTCTACCATGACATTAACCCAATATATCATTCTGTTCTACCATGACATTAACCCAATATATCATTCTGTTCTACCATGACATTAACCCAATATATCACCCTCTGTTCTACCATGACATTAACCCAATATATCACCCTCTGTTCTACCATGACATTAACCCAATATATCACCCTCTGTCTACCATGACATTAACCCAATATATCATTCTGTTCTACCATGACATTAACCCAATATATCACCCTCTGTTCTACCATGACATTAACCCAATATATCACCCTCTGTTCTACCATGACATTAACCCAATATATCACCCTCTGTTCTACCATGACATTAACCCAATATATCATTCTGTTCTACCATGACATTAACCCAATATATCACCCTCTGTTCTACCATGACATTAACCCAATATATCATTCTGTTCTACCATGACATTAACCCAATATATCATTCTGTTCTACCATGACATTAACCCAATATATCACCCTCTGTCTACCATGACATTAACCCAATATATCATTCTGTTCTACCATGACATTAACCCAATATATCATTCTGTTCTACCATGACATTAACCCAATATATCATTCTGTTCTACCATGACATTAACCCAATATATCATTCTGTTCTACCATGACATTAACCCAATATATCATTCTGTTCTACCATGACATTAACCCAATATATCACCCTCTGTTCTACCATGACATTAACCCAATATATCATTCTGTTCTACCATGACATTAACCCAATATATCATTCTGTTCTACCATGACATTAACCCAATATATCATTCTGTTCTACCATGACATTAACCCAATATATCACCCTCTGTTCTACCATGACATTAACCCAATATATCACCCTCTGTTCTACCATGACATTAACCCAATATATCACCCTCTGTTCTACCATGACATTAACCCAATATATCATTCTGTTCTACCATGACATTAACCCAATATATCATTCTGTTCTACCATGACATTAACCCAATATATCACCCTCTGTTCTACCATGACATTAACCCAATATATCATTCTGTTCTACCATGACATTAACCCAATATATCATTCTGTTCTACCATGACATTAACCCAATATATCATTCTGTTCTACCATGACATTAACCCAATATATCACCCTCTGTTCTACCATGACATTAACCCAATATATCATTCTGTTCTACCATGACATTAACCCAATATATCATTCTGTTCTACCATGACATTAACCCAATATATCATTCTGTTCTACCATGACATTAACCCAATATATCATTCTGTTCTACCATGACATTAACCCAATATATCATTCTGTTCTACCATGACATTAACCCAATATATCATTCTGTTCTACCATGACATTAACCCAATATATCATTCTGTTCTACCATGACATTAACCCAATATATCACCCTCTGTTCTACCATGACATTAACCCAATATATCATTTTGTTCTACCATGACATTAACCCAATATATCACCCTCTGTTCTACCATGACATTAACCCAATATATCATTCTGTTCTACCATGACATTAACCCAATATATCACCCTCTGTTCTACCATGACATTAACCCAATATATCATTCTGTTCTACCATGACATTAACCCAATATATCATTCTGTTCTACCATGACATTAACCCAATATATCATTCTGTTCTACCATGACATTAACCCAATATATCATTCTGTTCTACCATGACATTAACCCAATATATCACCCTCTGTTCTACCATGACATTAACCCAATATATCACCCTCTGTTCTACCATGACATTAACCCAATATATCATTCTGTTCTACCATGACATTAACCCAATATATCACCCTCTGTTCTACCATGACATTAACCCAATATATCATTCTGTTCTACCATGACATTAACCCAATATATCATTCTATTCTACCATGACATTAACCCAATATATCACCCTCTGTTCTACCATGACATTAACCCAATATACCAATGCTGAAAGCTGAAGACTTTTGACTGTGTTGTGTTCTCAGTTCTACCAGGATGTGAAGGACTGGTGGTTGCTAGGGTTTTATTTCTGTCTTCCTCTGGCCTGCACCGGGGTCTTCTACACCCTGATGTCCTGGGAGATGTTGAGCAGGAAGAAAGACATGAGGATTGCTCTCAACGACCACATGAAACAGGTCTGTTTGTCTGACCTGTCAGTCTTTCTGTCTTTCTGTATAACCTGTCTGGCTGTCTGTCTGTCTAACGTGTCTGTCTTTCTGGCTGTAAACACAACCCCACCCCTACAGTATTCATCTATATGTCAGTTTGAAGTATGCCCTGTGATACAGTATATATACAAAAGTATGTGGACACCCCTTTCAAATTAGTGCATTCAGCTATTTCAGCCACATCCATTGCTGACAGGTCTATAAAATTGAGCACACGGCCATGCAATCTCCATAGACAAACATTGGCAGTAGAATGGCCTGTACTGAAGAGCTCAGTGACTTTCAACGTGGCACCGTCATAGGATGCCACCTTTCCAACAAGTCAGTTCGTCAGATTTCTGCCCTGCTAGATTTGCCCTGGTCAACTGTAAGTGCTGTTATTGTGAAGTGGAAACGTCTAGGAGCAACAACGGCTCAGCCGCAAAGTGGTAGAACACACATGCTCACAGAACGGGACCGCCGAGTGCTGAAGCACGCAGCGTGTAAAAATCGTCTGTCCTCGGAAGCAACACTCACTACCGAGTTCCAAACTGCCTTTGGAAGCAACGTCAGCACAAGAACTGTTCATCGGGAGCTCCATGAAAATAGTCTTTCAAGCCTAAGATCACCAGGCGCAATGCCAAGCATCGGCTGGAGTGGTGTAAAGCTTGCCGCCATTGGAGTCTGGAGCAGTGGAAACGCGTTCTCTGGAGTGATGTGTTGTCTATAAGTGTTGTATGTCCTGTGATGTGTGTTGTCTATAAGTGTTGTATGATATGTGTTGTCTATAAGTGTTGTATGTCCTGTGATGTGTGTTGTCTATAAGTGTTGTATGATATGTGTTGTCTATAAGTGTTGTATGTCCTGTGATGTGTGTTGTCTATAAGTGTTGTATGATATGTGTTGTCTATAAGTGTTGTATGTCCTGTGATGTGTGTTGTTTATAAATGTTGTATGATATATGTTGTCTATAAGTCAAGTGTTGTATGATATGTGTTGTCTATAAGTGTTGAATGATATGTGTTGTCTATAAGTGTTGTATTTCCTGTGATGTGTGTTGTCTATAAGTGTTGTATTTCCTGTGATGTGTGTTGTCTATAAGTGTTGTATGTCCTGTGATATGTGTTGTCTATAAGTGTTGTATGTTCTGTGATGTGTGTTGTCTATAAGTGTTGTATGATATGTGTTGTCTATAAGTGTTGTATGTTCTGTGATGTGTGTTGTCTATACGTGTTGTATGTCCTGTGATATGTGTTGTCTATAAGTGTTGTATGTCCTGTGATATGTGTTGTTTATAAGTGTTGTATGTTCTGTGTTGTCTATAAGTCAAGTGTTGTATGATATGTGTTGTCTATAAGTGTTGTATGATATGTGTTGTCTATAAGTGTTGTATGTTCTGTGATGTGTGTTGTCTATAAGTGTTGTATGATATGTGTTGTCTATAAGTGTTGTATGTCCTGTGATGTGTGTTGTCTATAAGTGTTGCATGATATGTGTTGTCTATAAGTTAAGTGTTGTATGATATGTGTTGTCTATAAGTGTTGTATGATATGTGTTGTCTATAAGTGTTGTATGTTCTGTGATGTGTGTTGTCTATAAGTGTTGTATGATATGTGTTGTCTATAAGTGTTGGTGTTGTCTATAAGTGTTGTATGATATGTGTTGTCTATAAGTCAAGTGTTGTATGATATGTGTTGTCTATAAGTGTTGTATGTTCTGTGATGTGTGTTGTCTATAAGTGTTGTATTTCCTGTAATGTGTGTTGTCTATAAGTGTTGTATTTCCTGTGATGTGTGTTGTCTATAAGTGTTGTATGATATGTGTTGTCTATAAGTGTTGTATTTCCTGTGATGTGTGTTGTCTATAAGTGTTGTATGTCCTGTGATGTGTGTTGTCTATAAGTGTTGCATGATATGTGTTGTCTATAAGTTAAGTGTTGTATGATATGTGTTGTCTATAAGTGTTCTTGTACCCAAGAAGACTTGAGGCTGTAATCGCTGCCAAAGGTGCATCAACAAAATATTTAGTAAAGTGTCTGAATACTTATGTAAATGTGACATCAGGCAGAGCCAGGTGAGAGAGGTGTGGAAGGGTATGAGAAATATCACTGGCTTCAAAAAGTCAAACAGTGGGCAGACGGAGGGGACCCAGGACAGAGCCAATGAGCTGAACCAATTTCTTAACAGGTTTGATACTGGCCCTGTCCACCTCCCTTCCAGCTCCCCAGGCCACACACCCTCATGGCTGTCCCACCCCCACTTTGCCCACAACACCTCTGCTGAGACAATCAGTGACCCCTCCTCCACCCCTGCTCCCCCTGGACTAATCCTCAACACCCCCCTTCCCCCCACCTCCCCACCGGGGCTGACTTTCACCACCAACCAAGTGAAGAGAGAGCTGGAGAGACTACATCAGTGGAAAGCGGCGGGCCCTGATGGCATCAGCCCAAGGGTGCTTAGGGTCTGTGCTGACCAACTGTGTGGAATACTCCAGCATCGCTTCAACCTTAGCCTGAGCCTAGAAAGGGTCCCTGTGCTGTGGAAAACATCCTGCCTCGTCCCAGTGCCCAAGAAGGCACACCCCACTGTCCTGAATGACTTCAGACCTGTAGCGCTAACATCCCACATCATGAAGACCCTGGAAAGGTTAGTCCTCGCTCACCTCAGACCCCTGGTGTGTACATCACTGGACCCCCTGCAGTTTGCATACCAGCGCAACATCGGGGTGGATGATGCAATCATCTACATTCTGCAGAGGGCCTACTCTCACCTGGACAACGCAGATTGCACTGTGAGGGTTATGTTTTTTGACTTCTCCAGTGCCTTCAACACCATTCAGCCCCTGCTACTGGGTGAGAACATGAAGAGGATGAAAGTGGAAGCACCCTTAGTCTCCTGGGTCACGGACTACCTGACCGGTAGGCCACAATTTGTGTGACTACAGAGCTGTGTGTCAGAACTGGCAGTGAGCAACACAGGGGCCCCCCAGGGAACGGTCCTGTCCCCCTTCCTGTTCCCCCTCTACACCTCAGACTTCAGATATAACTTTGAAACATGCCACCTACAGAAGTTCTTGGAGGACTCCGATATTGTAGGGTGCATCAGGGGTGGGCAGGAGGAGGAGTACATGAGCACAATCAGTGACTTTGTGTTGTGGTGTGAGCAGAACCACCTCCAGCTCAACATCAGCAAAACAAAGAAGATGGTGGTGGACTTCAGGAGAACCAAGGCACAACTGACTGCAGTCCCTATACAGGCGATGGATGTGGAAATGGTTGGGTCATACAAGTTCCTGGGAGTCCATTTGGACAACAGGCTGGAATGGGCTGGTAACACCGGGGCCCTGTACAAAAAGGGCCAGAGCCGATGAGGAGGCTCAGGTCCTTCAACGTGTGCAGCAAACTACTGCATACCTTCTACCAGTCTGTGGTGGCCAGTGCCATCTTTTTTGCAGTGGTGTGCTGGGGAGCCAACATTAAAGCCGGTGATGCTTCTCGGGTAAATTAGCTGATCAGGAAGGCTAGCTCTGTCCTGGGGATGAGCCTTGACACTCTAGAGGAGGTGGCGGAGAGACGGATCCTGGCCAAACTGCTGGCCATCATGGACAACGTCACCCACCCTCTGCATGCCATGGTTATGACGTAGAGGAGCACATTCAGTCACAGACTGATCCCACCACGGTGTGCCAGAGAGCGCTACAGGAGGTCCTTCCTGCCGGCGGCTATTAGACTATATAATGCCTCACCGGGGTGCCGTGCGGTCGGCAACATAGATCTGGAACTGTTGGGGTGCTAGGCCCTAGTTTAACAATTATACATCCATCCGTGAGTAACTCTGGTCCGTAATCACTCATTCACTCAGGACCTATTTATTCATGCAGGATGTATATACAGTGGGGAGAACAAGTATTTGATACACTGCCGATATTGCAGGTTTTCCCACTTACAAAGCATGTAGAAGTCTGTAATTTTTATCATAGGTACTCTTCAACTGTGAGTGACGGAATCTAAAACAAAAAATCCAGAAAATCACATTGTATGATTTTTAAGTAATTAATTTGCATTTTATTGCATGACATAAGTATTTGATACATCAGAAAAGCAGAACTTAATATTTGGTACAGAAACCTTTGTTTGCAATTACAGAGATCATACGTTTCCTGTAGTTCTTGACCAGGTTTGCACACACTGCAGCAGGGATTTTGGCCCACTCCTCCATACAGACCTTCTCCAGATCCTTCAGGTTTCGGGGCTGTCGCTGGGAAATACGGACTTTCAGCTCCCTCCAAAGATTTTCTATTGGGTTCAGGTCTGGAGACTGGCTAGGCCACTCCAGGACCTTGAGATGCTTCTTACGGAGCCACTCCTTAGTTGCCCTGGATGTGTGTTTCGGGTCATTGTCATGCTGGAAGACCCAGCCACAACCCATCTTCAATGCTCTTACTGAGGGAAGGAGGTTGTTGGCCAAGATCTCGCGATACATGGCCCCATCCATCCTCCCCTCAATACCGTGCAGTCGTCCTGTCCCCTTTGCAGAAAAGTATCCACAAAGAATGATGTTTCCACCTCCATGCTTCACGGTTGGGATGGTGTTCTTGGGGTTGTACTCATCCTTCTTCTTCCTCCAAACACGGCGAGTGGAGTTTAGAACAAAAAGCTCTATTTTTGTCTCATCAGACCACATGACCTTCTCCCATTCCTCCTCTGGATCATCCAGATGGTCATTGGCAAACTTCAGACGGGCCTGGACATGCGCTGGCTTGAGCAGGGGGACCTTGCGTGCGCTGCAGGATTTTAATCCATGACGGCGCAGTGTGTTACTAATGGTTTTCTTTGAGACTGTGGTCCCAGCTCTCTTCAGGTCATTGACCAGGTCCTGCCGTGTAGTTCTGGCCTGATCCCTCACCTTCCTCATTGATGCCCCCTGAGGTGAGATCTTGCATGGTGCCCCAGACCGAGGGAGATTGACCGTCATCTTGAACTTCTTCCATTTTCTAATAATTGCGCCAACAGTTGTTGCCTTCTCACCAAGCTGCTTGCCTATTGTCCTGTAGCCCATCCCAGCCTTGTGCAGGTCTACAATTTTATCCCTGATGTCCTTACACAGCTGTTTGATTGAGTGTGTGGAGTCTGTTTGATTGAGTGTGTGGACAGGTGTCTTTTATACAGGTAACTAGTTCAAACAGGTGAAGTTAATACAGGTAATGAGTGGAGAACAGGAGGGCTTCTTAAAGAAAAACTAACAGGTCTGTGAGAGCCGGAATTCTTACTGGTTGGTAGGTGATCAAATACTTATGTCATGCAATAAAATGCAAATTAATTATTTAAAAATCATACAATGTGATTTTCTGGATTTTTGTTTTAGATTCCGTCTCTCACAGTTGAAGTGTACCTATGATAAAAATTACAGACCTCTACATGCTTTGTAAGTAGGAAAACCTGCAAAATCGGCAGTGTATCAAATACTTGTTCTCCCCACTGTACATACTCATGTACAGTTGTTATATCATATCACGTGCAATATTGCAAGTATTTCTTGGACCTAACTTACGTAGTCATTCACTCAGGAATGCATATTAGTATCCTGTCAGTTGCACCTTTTCTCATTGCTTTTAGTATATCGAATGTGCAATACGTGCAGTTGTCTGTAATTAAACCCTGCGCACTAAAGACTGTATTTTAAGGGAATTACTATTATTACCCCAAATTATATCATACAAACATTTAGCTATTAAAGTTTCTCTTCCTGTCATTTACCTGTACAGTTTATGTAACCATGCAAGTATTCACTTATCTGTAAATATAACTGTATATTTACCTGTACAGCTAATTTAACCAGGCAAAATGTTCACTTACCTGTTAATTTAGCCAGTCTTTATATTAAGTAAACTATTATTACCCTCGCTCATATCATATGCATTTTTAGCTACTGAAGTATTTTCTCTGCCATCGACCTGTATAGTATAGTTAACCATCCAACATCCACCAATGTATAGTGTACATTGGCTCTCCTCACAGCTGCCTTCATTTTGTTATTTGCAATACTGGAATGTTCATTTTCACTGCCGACTGTTTATTACAGTAACAACTGTCTACATATGCATCTTGCACTACCTTACCTTAACTGGAATATGCTCAATTGCACTGCCGACTGTTTATTTTACAGACTGTTTATATATGCATTTTTTTTAATACCGTATTTTAACTGTAATATATATAATATCAATATAATTTTCCACTTTTGCTTATCCATTGTTATACTGCTCATCTTAGCCTGATTTATCATTGTATATATCTATCTGTTTATAGTAATAGCCATCTGTATATTATATTCACTGTTTATAGTAATAGCCATCTGTATATTATATTCACTGTTTATAGTAATAGCCATCTGTATATTATATTCACTGTTTATAGTAATAGCCATCTGTATATTATATTCACTGTTTATAGTAATAGCCATCTGTATATTATATTCACTGTTTATAGTAATAGCCATCTGTATATTATATTCACTGTTTATAGTAATAGCCATCTGTATATTATATTCACTGTTTATAGTAATAGCCATCTGTATATTATATTCACTGTTTATAGTAATAGCCATCTGTATATTATATTCCCTGTTTATAGTAATAGCCATCTGTATATTATATTCACTGTTTATAGTAATAGCCATCTGTATATTATATTCACTGTTTATAGTAATAGCCATCTGTATATTATATTCACTGTTTATAGTAATAGCCATCTGTATATTATATTCACTGTTTATAGTAATAGCCATCTGTATATTATATTCACTGTTTATAGTAATAGCCATCTGTATATTATATTCAGTACATATCTATCAATTCTGTTCATAGTAATAGTCATCTATATATATATTAATACATATCCATGTCCTGCCCTTATGAACCATTGTATATCCTGCACTTGCTGCTATTGCACTTCTGGTTCGACCTAAACTGCATTTCGTTGCCTTGTACCTGTACTTGTGTAATGACAATAAAGTTGAATCATCATCATCATCATCACATATTCAGCCATCCACCCATACTATGCAATGTCTTTTTATAGCACTCCAGACTTGTATTTCTTTACTTTTTCATACTGCCGCTCTATGTATCATGTACCGTGTATCTGTCTTTTGTGTATTTTCGTTCTGGCATTTTGCACCTGCCCTGTGTTTTGTTGTAGCTGCTTGACAAAGCAATGCCAAGAGTGTGCAAAGCTGTCATCAAGGCAAAGAAAGTTCAGTTTTTAATTTTTTCATTATAGGGTATTGTGTCACTATGGGGTGTTGTGTCATTATGGGGTATTGGGTCATTATGGGGTATTGTGTCATTATGGGGTATTGTGTCATTATGGGGTATTGTGTCATTATGGGGTGTTGTGTCATTATGGGGTATTGGGTCATTATGGGGTATTGGGTCATTATGGGGTATTGGGTCATTATGGGGTATTGTGTCATTATAGGGTATTGTGTCATTATGGGGTATTGTGTCATTATGGGGTATTGTGTCATTATGGGGTATTGTGTCATTATGGGGTATTGTGTCATTATGGGGTATTGTGTCATTATGGGGTATTGGGTCATTATGGGCTATTGTGTCATTATGGGGTATTGTGTCATTATGGGGTATTGTGTCATTATGGGGTATTGTGTCATTATGGGGTATTGTGTCATTATGGGGTATTGTGTCATTATAGGGTATTGTGTCATTATGGGGTATTGTGTCATTATGGGGTATTGTGTCATTATGGGGTATTGTGTCATTATGGGGTATTGTGTCATTATGGGGTATTGGGTCATTATGGGCTATTGGGTCATTATGGGGTATTGGGTCATTATGGGGTATTGGGTCATTATGGGCTATTGGGTCATTATGGGGTATTGTGTCATTAAGGGGTATTGGGTCATTATGGGGTATTGTGTCACTATGGGGTATTGGGTCACTATGGGGTATTGGGTCACTATGGGGTATTGTGTCGTTATGGGGTATTGAGTCATTATGGGGTATTGTGTCACTATGGGGTATTGTGTCATTATGGGGTATTGTGTCACTATGGGGTATTGAGTCATTATGGGGTATTGTGACGTTATGGGGTATTGAGTCACTATGGGGTATTGTGTCACTATGGGTATTGGGTCACTATGGGGTATTGTGACGTTATGGGGTATTGAGTCACTATGGGGTATTGTGTCACTATGGGGTATTGTGTCACTATGGGGTATTGTGTCATTATGGGGTATTGGGTCATTATGGGGTACTGGGTCATTATGGGCTATTGGGTCATTATGGGGTATTGTGTCATTAAGGGGTATTGGGTCATTATGGGGTATTGTGTCGTTATGGGGTATTGTGTCACTATGGGGTATTGGGTCACTATGGGGTATTGTGTCGTTATGGGGTATTGAGTCATTATGGGGTATTGTGTCACTATGGGGTATTGTGTCATTATGGGGTATTGTGTCACTATGGGGTATTGAGTCATTATGGGGTATTGTGTCGTTATGGGGTATTGAGTCACTATGGGGTATTGTGTCACTATGGGGTATTGGGTCACTATGGGGTATTGTGTCGTTATGGGGTATTGTGTCATTATGGGGTATTGTGTCACTATGGGGTATTGAGTCATTATGGGGTATTGTGTCACTATGGGGTATTGAGTTATTATGGCGTATTGTGTCACTATGGGGTATTGTGTCACTATGGGGTATTTTGTCATTATGGGGTATTGTGTCATTATGGGGTATTGGGTCATTATGGGGTATTGTGTCACTATGAGGTATTGTGTCACTATGGGGTATTTTGTCATTATGGGGTATTGTGTCATTATGGGGTATTGGGTCATTATGGGGTATTGGGTCACTATGGGGTATTGGGTCATTATGGGGTATTGTGTCATTATGGGGTATTGTGTCATTATGGGGTATTGGGTCATTATGGGGTATTGGGTCATTATGGGGTATTGTGTCATTATGGGGTATTGTGTCATTATGGGGTATTGGGTCATTATGGGGTATTGTGTCATTATGGGGTATTGTGTCATTATGGGGTATTGGGTCATTATGGGGTATTGGGTCATTATGGGGTATTGAGTCATTATGGGGTATTGTGTCGTTATGGGGTATTGAGTCACTATGGGGTATTGTGTCACTATGGGGTATTGTGTCATTATGGGGTATTGTGTCACTATGGGGTATTGAGTCATTATGGGGTATTGTGTCGTTATGGGGTATTGAGTCACTATGGGGTATTGTGTCACTATGGGGTATTGGGTCACTATGGGGTATTGTGTCGTTATGGGGTATTGTGTCATTATGGGGTATTGGGTCACTATGGGGTATTGTGTCGTTATGGGGTATTGTGTCACTATGGGGTATTGTGTCACTATGGGGTATTAGGTCACTATGGGGTATTGTGTCGTTATGGGGTATTGAGTCATTATGGGGTATTGTGTCACTATGGGGTATTGTGTCATTATGGGGTATTGTGTCACTATGGGGTATTGAGTCATTATGGGGTATTGTGTCGTTATGGGGTATTGAGTCACTATGGGGTATTGTGTCACTATGGGGTATTGGGTCACTATGGGGTATTGTGTCATTATGGGGTATTGTGTCATTATGGGGTATTGTGTCACTATGGGGTATTGAGTCATTATGGGGTATTGTGTCACTATGGGGTATTGAGTTATTATGGGGTATTGTGTCACTATGGGGTATTGTGTCACTATGGGGTATTTTGTCATTATGGGGTATTGTGTCATTATGGGGTATTGGGTCATTATGGGGTATTGTGTCACTATGGGGTATTGTGTCACTATGGGGTATTTTGTCATTATGGGGTATTGTGTCATTATGGGGTATTGGGTCATTATGGGGTATTGGGTCACTATGGGGTATTGGGTCATTATGGGGTATTGTGTCATTATGGGGTATTGGGTCATTATGGGGTATTGGGTCATTATGGGGTATTGTGTCATTATGGGGTATTGTGTCATTATGGGGTATTGTGTCATTATGGGGTATTGTGTCATTATGGGGTATTGTGTCATTATGGGGTATTGGGTCATTATGGGGTATTGGGTCATTATGGGGTATTGTGTCATTATGGGGTATTGTGTCATTATGGGGTGTTGTGTCATTATGAGGTATTTTGTCATTATGGGGTATTGTGTCATTATGGGGTATTGTGTCATTATGGGGTATTGTGTCATTATGGGGTATTGTGTCATTATGGGGTATTGTGTCATTATGGGGTATTGTGTCATTATGGGGTATTGTGTCATTATGAGGTATTTTGTCATTATGGGGTATTGTGTCATTATGGGGTATTGTGTCATTATGGGGTATTGTGTCATTATGGGGTATTGGGTCATTATGGGGTATTGTGTCATTATGGGGTATTGTGTCATTATGGGGTATTGTGTCATTATGAGGTATTTTGTCATTATGGGGTATTGTGTCATTATGGGGTATTTTGTCATTATGGGGTATTGTGTCATTATGGGGTACTATGTAACGTAACAAAATGTGGAAAAAGTCAGTGTATGAATACATGTAAAAGCCTAACCCTATATATCTGTGTGTGTAGCGTCGGGAGGTAGCTAAGACAGTGTTCTGCTTGGTGGTGATCTTTGCTGTGTGCTGGTTACCGCTCCATCTCAGCCGCATCCTGAAGAAAACTATCTATAATCAGAACAACCCCAACCGCTGTGAACTACTCAGGTACACACACACACACTCACACTCACACACACACACACACACACACACACACACACACACACACACACACACACACACACACACACACACACACACACACACACACACACACACACACACACACACAAACATGCCTGTCCCTGCCCGGTGGTCCATTGTTCTGTGGTTCCTGACTTCCTGTTGATGTGATGCTGACCCCTGACCCCTTCTAGTTTCCTGCTTGTGATGGATTACATCGGTATCAACATGGCATCTCTCAACTCCTGCATCAACCCTGTCGCTCTCTACTTCGTCAGCCAGAAGTTCAAAAACTGTTTCAAGGTGAGAGAGTGCATGAGATAGAGACAGGGAGAGAGAGCGAGAGATAAGTTTACATACCTCGGCCTAAACATCAGCACCACAGGTAACTTCCACAAAGCTGTGAACCATCTGAGAGACAAGGCAAGAAGAGTCTTCTATGCCATCAAAAGGAACATAAAATTCAACATACCAATTAGGATCTGGCTAAAAATACTGTAATCGGTTATAGAACCCATTGCCCTTCATGGTTGTGAGGTCTGGGGTTCCGCTCACCAATCAAGAATTCACTAACTGGAACAAACACCCAAATGAGACTCTGCATAAAAAATATCCTCAGTGTACAACGTAAAACACCAAATAATGCATGCAGAACAGAATTAGGCCGATACCCGCTAATTATCAAAATCCAGAAAATACCTGTTAAATTCTACAACCACCTAAAAGGAAGCGATTCCCAAACCTTCCATAACAAAGCCATCACCTACAGAGAGATGAACCTGGAGAAGAGTCCCCTAAGCAAGCTGGTCCTGGGGCTTTGTTCACAATCACAAACAGACCCCACAGAGCCCCAGGACAGCAACACAATTAGACCCAACCACATCATGAGGAAACAAAAAGAGAATTACTTGACACATTGTAAAGAATTAACAAAAAAACAGAGCAAACTAGAATGCTATTTGGCCCTAAACAGAGAGAACACAGTAGCAGAATACCTGACCACTGTGACTGACCCAAACTTAAGGACAGCTTTGACTATGTACAGACTCAGTGAGCATAGCCTTGCTATTGAGAAAGGCCACCGTAGGCAGACCTGGCTCTCAAGAGAAGACAGGCTATGTGCACACTGCCCACAAAATGAGGTGGAAACTGAGCTGCACTTCCTAACCTCCTGCCAAATGTATGACCATATTAGAGACATATATTTCCCTCAGATTACACTGATCCACAAAGAATTAAAACACAAACCTAATTTTGATAAACTCTCATATCTATTGGATGAAATACCACAGTGTTCATCACAGCAGCAAGATGTGTGACCTGTTGTCACAAGAAAAGGACAACCAGTGAAGAACAAACACCATGTAAATACAACCCATATTTATGTTGATTTATTTTCCCTTTTATACTTTAACTATTTGCACATCGTTACAACACTGTATATAATATGACATTTGAAATGTCTGAGTGTAATGTTTACTGTTACTTTTTATTGTTTATTTCACTTTTGTTTATTATCTACTTCACTTGCTTTGACAATGTTAACATATGTTTCCCATGTTAATAAAGCCCTTACATTGACTTTAATTGATAAGGGGTGAGAGAGAGAGAGAGAGAGAGAGAGAGAGAGAGAGACTGAATCAGCATACAGCTATTTTATCTGCTCTAACCCTCTGCCTCTATTTCCTCCTCAGCTTTACTCTACTACTGCAATGTACTACATTTCAGATAGAAACTAAGGCAGAGGCATTCAATCTACCTCGTTTCTGTCTGTGTCTGTAGTCATGTCTGTGCTGCTGGTGTACGAGGAGCAGGAACGTGATTCCAGAGAGAGACGGTGTCCGCTGGAAGGGAAGCTGTCATGACAACGAACTGGACAGAACCAGCTCTCGTTCCAGTCAGAAATACACCTCCACCTAAACACTCACTCACTCACTCACTCACTCACTCACTCACTCACTCACTCACTCACTCACTCACTCACTCACTCACTCACTCACTCACTCACTCACTCACTCACTCACTCACTCACTCACTCACTCACTCACTCACTCACTTACTCACTCACACACAGGTACATTCATGCATGAACACACACTTCCCTCTTGTCCAGTTCAGCTGAACCCAGCCTAACCCCACCTCCAGTTGACCTTTACCCAGCCCCATCCCCTCTCCCTGTAAACCCAGCCTAACCCCACCTCCAGTTGACCTTTACCCAGCCCCATCCCCTCTCCCTGTAAACCCAGCCTAACCCCACCTCCAGTTGACCTTTACCCAGCCCCATCCCCTCTCCCTGTAAACCTCCAGTTTTATCTCAATCTCTTCATTCAAACATGATGATGGGGATGGGATTAAAAAATGTATGAATAAACTATAAACATAGGACCAAACACACATCAGGACTAGAAAGACAAAACAACACTACATAACACTACATAACACTACATAAGGAGAGACAAAACAACACTACATAAAGAGAGACAAAACAACACTACATAACACTACATAACACTACATAACACTACATAACACTACATAAGGAGAGACAAAACAACACTACATAAAGAGAGACAAAACAACACTACATAAAGAGAGACCTAAGACAACAACATAGCAAGGCAGCAACACATGACAACACAACATGACAACAACATGGTAGCAACACAACATGGTAGCAGCACAAAACATGGTACAAACATTATTGGCCACAGACAACAGCACAAAGGGCAAGATGGTAGAGATGACAATACATCACACAAAGCAGCCACAACTGTCAGTAAGAGTGTCCATGATTGAGTCTTTGAATGAAGAGATTGAGATAAAACTGTCCAGTTTGAGTGTTTGTTGCAGCTCGTTCCAGTCGCTAGCTGCAGCGAACTGAAAAGACGAGCGACCCAGGGATGTGTGTGCTTTGGGGACCTTTAACAGAATGGGACTGGCAGAACGGGTGTTGTATGTGGAGGATGAGGGCTGCAGTAGATATCTCAGATATGGGGGAGTGAGGCCTAAGAGGGTTTTATAAATAAGAATCAACCAGCGGGTCTTGCGACGGGTATACAGAGATGACCAGTTTACAGAGGAGTCTAGAGTGCAGTGATGTGTCCTATAAGGAGCATTGGTGGCAAATCTGATTTATTTGGTTAAGGGCAGAGAAAGCTTGTTGGACACTAAGAAAGCTTTGTTGTAGAGCGTTTAACACTAAATCCGGGGAGGGGACAGCTGAGTATAAGACTGTATCATCTGCATATCAATGGTTAAGAGAGCTTCCTGCTGCCTGAGCTATGTTGTTGATGTAAATTGAGAAGAGTGTGGGGCCTAAGATTGAGCCTTGGGGTACACCCTTGGTTTCAGGCAGTGGCTGAGACAGCAGATGTTCTGGCTTTATACACTGCACTCTTTGAGAGAGGTAGTTAGCAAACCAGGCCAAATACCCTTTAGAGACACCAATACTCCTTAGCCGACCCACAAGAATGGAATGGTCTTCCGTATCAAAAGCTTGGCCAAGTCAATAAAAATAGCAGCACAACATTGCTTAGAATCAAGGGCAGTGGTGACATCATTGAGGACCTTTAAGGTTGCAGTGACACATCCATAACCTGAGCGGAAACCAGATTACATACCAGAGAGAATACTATAGACATCAAGAAAGCCAGTCAGTTGATTAGTTGATTGAATAGAAATAGGCCTATAACAGTTAGGATCAGCTTGATCTCCCCCTTTAAATAAAGGACTAACCGTGGTTGCCTTTCAAGCAATGAGAACATCCCCAGAATGGAGAGACAGGTGTTAAAAAGGTCAGAGACCCAGATGGTTTTTTGGGGTCAAGTTTAAGGAGCTCCTCTAGCACCTGGGACTCAGTGACCGCCTGCAGGGAGAAACTTTGTAGCGGGGCAGGGGAAAAAGAGGGAGAAGCATCGGGACTATCGCATTAGAAGGGGTGGCAGATGAGGAAATGTTGGATGGGCAAGGAGGCCCATGTGCTTCTTGTCAGTAACAACCACATCATCAACTTTAAGGGACATGGGCAGCTGTGAGGAGGAGGGTTTATTCTCCAGGTTTTTAACCGTTTTTCACAGAGAGAGAACTGCTCCTTAAAGTAACTAACTTTGGCCTTCCGGATAGCCTGAGTGCACTTATTTCTCATTTGCCTGAATGAGAGCCAGTTAGCCTGAGTATGCACGTGACAGCCCCAGTTTAACTTTACCCAGCCACTTGGCCCCATTCCCAGTCACAGGTTCTTACTGGGACTGACAGGTCGACAATGCTGTGATATCACTCAGTAGCACTGAAACACCGAAACAGACAGCCTGCATCGGATGAAGACAAACCATGGACCCAAGCTAGCCTTAATACTTACCATGGAGTGAAACAAAGTTGCCTTAAGGATGTGTAGTCCTCTGGTGGAAAACACAAGTTCTCCTCCTCTGTTGGAACTGTCAGCTGAAATTGTTCACTTGAGATGAGTGTTGACTCCATGCAGTCCAATCGCAGCAATGAAGCTCCTTCCAGGGTTGGCGCTGGCATCTGAAAGAGCTCCTTCCAGGGTTGGCGCTGGCATCTGAAAGAGCTCCTTCCAGGGTTGGCGCTGGCATCTGAAAGAGCTCCTTCCAGGGTTGGCGCTGGCATCTGAAAGAGCTCTTTCCCTTCTGACCCTCTCTATTATAGCAAATATATTTATCACTAGAAAACGGTCGGGGCACTGATGAACATCTCCAGACAGTAACAGGCATAGGGTAATTATTAGGTTTACACCAACCTTTTTGGAGGGACTGTGCCAGCTGGAATATACAAACGACCATAACACAGACAGGTTAGGGGTTAGAGGTTAGGGTCAGGTTAGGGGTTAGAGGTTAGGGTCAGGGTTAGGGGTTAGAGGTTAGGGTCAGGTTAGGGGTTAGAGGTTAGGGTCAGGTTAGGGGTTAGAGGTTAGGGTCAGAGGTTAGGGTCAGGTTAGGGGTTAGAGGTTAGGGTCAGGTTAGGGGTTAGAGGTTAGGGTCAGGTTAGGGGTTAGAGGGTAGGGTCAGGGTTAGGGGTTAGAGGTTAGGGTCAGGTTAGGGGTTAGAGGTTAGGGTCAGGTTAGGGGTTAGAGGTTAGGGTCAGGTTAGGGGTTAGAGGTTAGGGTCAGGTTAGGGGTTAGAGGGTAGGGTCAGGTTAGGGGTTAGAGGTTAGGGCCAGGTTAGGGTTAGAGGGTAGGGGGGCTACTTTGTGCTCTTTCCATGACAGACTGACCAGGTGAATCCAGGTGAAAGCTATTATCCCTTATTGATGTCACTTGTTAAATCCACTTCAATCAGTGTAGATGAAGGGGAGGAGACAGGTTAAAGAAGGATTTTTAAGCCTTGAGACAATTAAGACATGGATGTTGTATGTGTGCCAATCAGAGGGTGAATGGGCAAGACAAAAGATTGAAGTGCCTTTGAATGGGCACCAGTTTGTGTGAAGAACTGCAACACTGCTGGGTTTTTCACACTCAAACGTTTCCTCTGTGTGTGTGTGGGGGGGAGGTGTTCCTAATGTTTGGTCCACTCCGTGTATATCAAATCAAACTCTGATCATACATCAAGGGGAATGATGGGGAAAATGTTCCTACTGACATCTGAATACACATGATGACCAAACCAGACAACAGCTACTGGTAAATGTTCCTACTGACATCTGAATACACTGACATCTGAATACACATGAATACACAGACAGAGATGATACACAGCATGGAGCAGGACCAGGAGAGGACAGTTTGATGTTGTTGGGAACTTCACAGTCATACAGTCGGATGGACTTCACAAACACAGCTAATAACCGGCAGGTGGTTCCTTGTAATACTGTCATGATTATGTTAAGCCCTGTGTATCTTCCTACTACTACTGTTACTCTGTAGAAAACACTATGTAGAAAGCCTTACCAAAGGTTGCAACATTCTGCTAACTTTCTCAAAATTCCTAGGTTTTCCCAAACTCATGGTGGGTGGATTCTGGATTTCCTGTGTAGGCCTTTTCTCTCCTGATTCTGGGAATCCTCCAACCAGCATTTCTGGGAAACCTGGAAATGTTGGTAAAGTTAGCTGCATTTTGCAACCCTAATATAGCTTTCCCACCATTATGCATACAGCTTTCAACTTTGTCTAAAGATCGTCTCAGTGCCTTCAGATGTTTTTTTATAAGAAAGTATCTCAATCCAATACATTTATTCAAACTGTCAAAATTATTACCATTTATCTTTACAAATACTGTATTTTATATTGTAACTATCTTCAAAAATATTTACTTTACCAGTGTGTTTTCCTATTATGTCAAATATATCTATTCTTGGAGTTTTTCATATTAATAAAGCTTTTATATTGTACTTAGTTGTTTACCAATATGCAGCAATAAATACTATTTTATCACAGTGTGGTTTCAAACTCTCTGGATCCAGTATGATTACAGTTAACCCTCAGAATAATATAACTCTCTGGATCCAGTATGATTACAGTTAACCCTCAGAATAATATAACTCTCTGGATCCAGTATGATTACAGTTAACCCTCAGAATAATATAACTCTCTGGATCCAGTATGATTATAGTTAACCCTCAGAATAATATAACTCTCTGGATCCAGTATGATTACAGTTAACCCTCAGAATAATATAACTCTCTGGATCCAGTATGATTACAGTTAACCCTCAGAATAATATAACTCTCTGGATCCAGTATGATTATAGTTAACCCTCAGAATAATATAACTCTCTGGATCCAGTATGATTATAGTTAACCCAGCTGTAATTACATTAGTGAGACCTCTACAGCTGTAATTACATTAGTGAGACCTCTACAGCTGTAATTACATTATTGAGACCTCTACAGCTGTAATTACATTATTGAGACCTCTACAGCTGTAATTACATTATTAAGAACTCTACAGCTGTAATTACATTAGTGAGACCTCTAAAGCTGTAATTACATTATTGAGACCTCTACAGCTGTAATTACATTATTGAGACCTCTACAGCTGTAATTACATTATTGAGAACTCTACAGCTGTAATTACATTATTGAGACCTTTACAGCTGTAATTACATTATTAAGAACTCTACAGCTGTAATTACATTATTGAGACCTCTACAGCTGTAATTACATTATTGAGACCTTTCTTCCCTCCCCACAGGAGGTCCCTCCCCAACATTCCTCAGCTGATAGATATTCTAGAATCACTCAAACATTTTGTAATCTAGCATTCTGCCATCTAAAATTCTGTAATGTAACATTCTGTAATCTAACATTCTAGAATCTAACATTCTAGATTCACTCTCTAAAGGCTTGCACACATCGCACCGAATGTGGATCTAGCATTGGTCTGCCGATCATTCAGCACGCTGTGTTTAAGGGACCACCCGCTGTAGACGTCTGACTGCCAATTTGTGGGTGGCTTTTTCAGCCTATTCTACTAAAATCTGTGCGCACTTGGTTCGCAAAATACATTCAGAGGTGCTAAGTACTCTCGGCCAGCAAATGCTATTGGTGTGTCTGAGTCCTAACATTGTGTAATCTAACTGTAATCTAACATTCTAGAATCACTAACATTCTGTAATCTAGGGCGGCAGGTAGCCTAGCAGTTAAGAGCGTTGGGCCAGTAACCGAAAGGTCTCTGGTTTGAATCCCTGAGCCAACTAGGGGAAAGATCTGTTGCTATACCCTTGAGCAACGCACTTGCAAAAATGTAATCTAATATTCTTACTAAAATAAATTAAATTACAGTTCATATAAGGCAATTTAAATAAATAAATTAGGCCATGTTCTGTGGATTTGACATGAGTGGGCAGGGGTGCAGCCATTGTTCGGCCTTGGAGGGCTTAGGCTCAACCACTCTGCAGCCAGGCCAACCCACTGAGTTTTTACCCCACAAAAGGGCTTTATTACAAACAGAAATACTCCTCAGCACCACCTACACACCACCTCAGATGATCCCGCAGTTGAAGAACCCAGATGTGGAGGTCCTGGACTGGAGTGGTTACATGTGGTCTGCAGTTTTGAGGCTGGTTGGATTTTCTAAATTCTCTAAAACGGCATAGGAGGCAGTTGATGGTACAGAAATTAGCATTCAATACAGTAGACAGCTCTGGTGGACATTCCCGCTGTCAACATGCCAATTGCACACTCCCTCAAAACTTGTGTTGTTTGACAAAACTGCACATTTTCAAGTGGCCTTTTATTGTCCCCAGCACAAGGTGCACCCCCTTCCTGTACTAACCATGACTGCGTGACCATGCACGTAATCACTGAGTTTGCAGACGATACAACAGTGGTAGGCCTGATTACAAACAATGATGATACAGACTACGGGAAGGAGGTTAGAGCCCTGGCATAATGGTGCCAGGAAAATAACCTCTCCATCAACATCAACAAAACAAAGGAGCTGATTGTAGACTTCAGGAGACAGCAGAGGAAGCACGCTCCCATCCACATTGATGTGGGCTGCAGTGGAGAGGGTGAAAAGCTTCAAGTTCCTCGGCATAGACATCACTGACAACCTGAAATGATCCATCCACACCAGGGATGTGCAACTTGGATGGGGGTGGGGCCAAAACACACAAAACATGTTGACGTTCTACAGTTATTTTGTGAAATTCTACACTTTTTGCCATGGAAACGCTGAAACAGAGAAAACGATGCAGTTTGATGCAATTATTTTCAAAAAGGGGGATGGCCCGCAAGTTGCCCATCCCTCTAGAAGGAGGAAACAGTACAGGTGCATCAACGCTGGGACCGAGAGACTGAAAAACAGCTTCGATCTCCAGGCCATCAGACTGTTAAATAGCCATCACTAGCTGGCCTCCACCAAGTACTCTACCCTGAACTTAGTTACTGTCACTCAACCCTGCACCTTAGAGACTGCTTCCCTATGTACATAGACATGGACACTGGTCACTGTAATAATGTTCACATACTGTATTCTAGTTAATCATCCTATATAACTACTGCTGTCCACTTCATATGTATATACTGTATTCTAGTCATGGTTCATTATATATAACTACTGCTGTCCACTTCATATGTATATACTGTATTCTAGTCATGGTTCATTATATAGAACTACTGCTGTCCACTTCATATGTATATACTGTATTCTAGTCATGGTCCACTTCATATGTATATACTGTATTCTAGTCATGGTTCATTATATAGAACTACTGCTGTCCACTTCATATGTATATACTGTATTCTAGTCATGGTTCATTATATATAACTACTGCTGTCCACTTCATATGTATATACTGTATTCTAGTCATGGTTCATTATATAGAACTACTGCTGTCCACTTCATATGTATATACTGTATTCTAGTCATGGTTCATTATATAGAACTACTGCTGTCCACTTCATATGTATATACTGTATTCTAGTCATGGTTCATTATATAGAACTACTGCTGTCCACTTCATATGTATATACTGTATTCTAGTCATGGTTCATTATATAGAACTACTGCTGTCCACTTCATATGTATATACTGTATTCTAGTCATGGTTCATTATATAGAACTACTGCTGTCCACTTCATATGTATATACTGTATTCTAGTCATGGTTCATTATATAGAACTACTGCTGTCCACTTCATATGTATATACTGTATTCTAGTCATGGTTCATTATATAGAACTACTGCTGTCCACTTCATATGTATATACTGTATTCTAGTCATGGTTCATTATATAGAACTACTGCTGTCCACTTCATATGTATATACTGTATTCTAGTCATGGTTCATTATATAGAACTACTGCTGTCCACTTCATATGTATATACTGTATTCTAGTCATGGTTCATTATATAGAACTACTGCTGTCCACTTCATATGTATATACTGTATTCTAGTCATGGTTCATTATATAGAACTACTGCTGTCCACTTCATATGTATATACTGTATTCTAGTCATGGTTCATTATATATAACTACTGCTGTCCACTTCATATGTATATACTGTATTCTAGTCATGGTTCATTATATATAACTACTGCTGTCCACTTCATATGTATATACTGTATTCTAGTCATGGTTCATTATATAGAACTACTGCTGTCCACTTCATATGTATATACTGTATTCTAGTCATGGTTCATTATATAGAACTACTGCTGTCCACTTCATATGTATATACTGTATTCTAGTCATGGTTCATTATATAGAACTACTGCTGTCCACTTCATATGTATATACTGTATTCTAGTCATGGTTCATTATATAGAACTACTGCTGTCCACTTCATATGTATATACTGTATTCTAGTCATGGTTCATTATATATAACTACTGCTGTCCACTTCATATGTATATACTGTATTCTAGTCATGGTTCATTATATAGAACTACTGCTGTCCACTTCATATGTATATACTGTATTCTAGTCATGGTTCATTATATAGAACTACTGCTGTCCACTTCATATGTATATACTGTATTCTAGTCATGGTTCATTATATAGAACTACTGCTGTCCACTTCATATGTATATACTGTATTCTAGTCATGGTTCATTATATAGAACTACTGCTGTCCACTTCATATGTATATACTGTATTCTAGTCATGGTTCATTATATATAACTACTGCTGTCCACTTCATATGTATATACTGTATTCTAGTCATGGTTCATTATATAGAACTACTGCTGTCCACTTCATATGTATATACTGTATTCTAGTCATGGTTCATTATATAAAACTACTGCTGTCCACTTCATATGTATATACTGTATTCTAGTCATGGTTCATTATATATAACTACTGCTGTCCACTTCATATGTATATACTGTATTCTAGTCATGGTTCATTATATAGAACTACTGCTGTCCACTTCATATGTATATACTGTATTCTAGTCATGGTTCATTATATATAACTACTGCTGTCCACTTCATATGTATATACTGTATTCTAGTCATGGTTCATTATATAGAACTACTGCTGTCCACTTCATATGTATATACTGTATTCTAGTCATGGTTCATTATATAGAACTACTGCTGTCCACTTCATATGTATATACTGTATTCTAGTCATGGTTCATTATATAGAACTACTGCTGTCCACTTCATATGTATATACTGTATTCTAGTCATGGTTCATTATATAGAACTACTGCTGTCCACTTCATATGTATATACTGTATTCTAGTCATGGTTCATTATATAGAACTACTGCTGTCCACTTCATATGTATATACTGTATTCTAGTCATGGTTCATTATATATAACTACTGCTGTCCACTTCATATGTATATACTGTATTCTAGTCATGGTTCATTATATATAACTACTGCTGTCCACTTCATATGTATATACTGTATTCTAGTCATGGTTCATTATATAGAACTACTGCTGTCCACTTCATATGTATATACTGTATTCTAGTCATGGTTCATTATATAGAACTACTGCTGTCCACTTCATATGTATATACTGTATTCTAGTCATGGTTCATTATATAGAACTACTGCTGTCCACTTCATATGTATATACTGTATTCTAGTCATGGTTCATTATATAGAACTACTGCTGTCCACTTCATATGTATATACTGTATTCTAGTCATGGTTCATTATATATAACTACTGCTGTCCACTTCATATGTATATACTGTATTCTAGTCATGGTTCATTATATAGAACTACTGCTGTCCACTTCATATGTATATACTGTATTCTAGTCATGGTTCATTATATAGAACTACTGCTGTCCACTTCATATGTATATACTGTATTCTAGTCATGGTTCATTATATAGAACTACTGCTGTCCACTTCATATGTATATACTGTATTCTAGTCATGGTTCATTATATAGAACTACTGCTGTCCACTTCATATGTATATACTGTATTCTAGTCATGGTTCATTATATAGAACTACTGCTGTCCACTTCATATGTATATACTGTATTCTAGTCATGGTTCATTATATATAACTACTGCTGTCCACTTCATATGTATATACTGTATTCTAGTCATGGTTCATTATATAGAACTACTGCTGTCCACTTCATATGTATATACTGTATTCTAGTCATGGTTCATTATATAGAACTACTGCTGTCCACTTCATATGTATATACTGTATTCTAGTCATGGTTCATTATATAGAACTACTGCTGTCCACTTCATATGTATATACTGTATTCTAGTCATGGTCCACTTCATATGTATATACTGTATTCTAGTCATGGTTCATTATATATAGCTACTGCTGTCCACTTCATATGTATATACTGTATTCTAGTCATGGTTCATTATATAGAACTACTGCTGTCCACTTCATATGTATATACTGTATTCTAGTCATGGTTCATTATATAGAACTACTGCTGTCCACTTCATATGTATATACTGTATTCTAGTCATGGTTCATTATATATAACTACTGCTGTCCACTTCATATGTATATACTGTATTCTAGTCATGGTTCATTATATAGAACTACTGCTGTCCACTTCATATGTATATACTGTATTCTAGTCATGGTTCATTATATATAACTACTGCTGTCCACTTCATATGTATATACTGTATTCTAGTTAATCATCCTATGCACAGTTGAAGTAGGAAGTTTATATACACTTAGGTTGAAGTCATTAAAACAAATTTTTCAACCACTACACAGATTTCATGTTATGAAAAAGGGATGTTTCTCTTTTTGCTGAGTATATATTATACAGTACATATATTATATATGTAGTATATATATTGTACTGTATATATTATCTATGTAGTATAAATTATGTATGTAGTAAATACTGTTATACAGTACATATTATATATGTAGTATATATATATATATATTATACAGTATATTAAGTATATATTTCATATGTAGTATATATTAAACAGTATATATATTATATATGTAGTATATATTAAACAACGGGTGGGTCTAATCCTGAATGCTGATTGGTTAAAACCTCATTCCAGTCGGTGTCTATTACACAAGTTGCCACCGCCTAAATCTATGATGTTGAAATGCCTATTTACTCTGTTCCATCAGACTGACCAATCCACTGTCTCATCAGCCCAGCCAGGCAATTTATAAACTTGATCTCCACTATAAAAAGCATCTAGACATTCTCACATTCCTTTTAGACTAACATTTAGTTTTCAACAGCGGAGATTTGTACAAAACTTTGTCTGTCTCCGACATTTGCAACATTGTTTCAATATTAAAATGTCGATCTCCAGCTGTCCCATAGTAATGAACGTGTTGGGAGTCAGGATGAGACAGAGGCAGGCAGCGTTTCTCAGCCAATCAAAATCATGAATTAACTGGCAAAATGTTTATGGATATATACAAAGAAATGAATGGGTCACGTCCATAGACACAACAAAAAGACTGAACGACTGGGTTGCGTCCATAGATACACAACAAAAAGACTGAACGACTGGGTCGCGTCCATAGATACAGAACAAAAAGACTGGGTCATCAAGTATCTCTGTACTTTGCTCCGTTCATCTTTGCCTCGATCCTGACTAGTCTCCCAGTCCCTGCCGCTGAAAAACATCCCCACAGCATGATGCTGCCACCACCATGCTTCACCGTAGGGATGGTGCCAGGTTTACTCCAGATGTGACACTTGGCATTCAGGCCAAAAATAGTTATATCTTGGTTTCATCAGACCAGAGAATCTTGTTTCTCATGGTCAGAGTCCTTTAGGTGCCTTTTGGAAAACTCCAAGCGGACTGTCGTGGATTATTATTTTTATAATCCATTTTAGAATAAGGCTGTAACGTAACAAAATGTGGAAAAAGTCAAGGGGTCTGAAGACTTTCTGATGAACTGCATCTACCGGACTCATGTTATTCTGGGGATGTTGCAATAACATCAGCAAAATATGTGTATGCAACCAATAAACGTTGATATCAGTCTGGAGAACATTCAACAGAACACAGCTACGTGAGTTAAACAGAACCAGGTGGACCGATTCCAGGCAGATCCTGCAGAATGTTTTCACCAAGACTAAGTTGTGTTGATGGCTGTTCCTCTATAGGGACCCAAATGGCACCTGGTCAAAAGTACTGCACTAGAAAGGGAATACGGTGTTACTTGGAACGTAATGGAATGAATAATCACACCAGTCTCTTAGAAAACCCTTTAGTAAAGTTCAGACAAACAAATAGAACGCCATGACGACACCCATCCAATAATAATACATCAGGATATTGGTTCAATGGGAAAAGAAAACATATTTCTGGCTTAACTATCAACAATGTACAGCATTAGGATGAAAAGACAGCTGTGTGTTCCATGTTCCGACTGGGCTCCTCCTCACTCCATGATGTCCTCCTGCTGTGATCTGAACTCACTCACCCTCTTCTACACACACACACACACACACACACACACAGACAGAGAGAGATACAGTAAAGGAGGGAGGAGGTGTGAAGGCAGACCCAATAGCACAGCAGATGCTGCAGTAAATATAACAGTTTAACAGCAGAGATCACATTAACATCATCTCTAAATAGCATCTAACAGTTCTATACTGTTACTGTTATACTGTTCAATACTGTTACTGTTATACTGTTACTGTTCAATACTGTTATACTGTTCAATACTGTTATACTGTTACTGTTATACTGTTCAATACTGTTATACTGTTCAATACTGTTATACTGTTCAATACTGTTATACTGTTCAATACTGTTACTGTTATACTGTTCAATATTGTTATACTGTTACTGTTATACTATTCAATACTGTTATACTGTTCAATACTGTTATACTGTTACTGTTATACTGTTCAATACTGTTACTGTTATACTGTTCAATACTGTTATACTGTTCAATACTGTTATACTGTTCAATACTGTTCAATACTGTTATACTGTTCAATACTGTTATACTGTTCAATACTGTTACTGTTATACGGTTCAATACTGTTATACTGTTCAATACTGTTATACTGTTCAATACTGTTATACTGTTCAATATTGTTATACTGTTACTGTTATACTGTTCAATACTGTTATACTGTTCAATACTGTTATACTGTTCAATACTGTTACTGCTATACTGTTCAATACTGTTATACTGTTCAATACTGTTATACTGTTCAATACTGTTATACTGTTACACTGTTCAATACTGTTAAACTGTTCAATACTGTTACTGTTATACTGTCCAATACTGTTATACTGTTCAATACTGTTACTGTTATTCTGTTCAATACTGTTATACTGTTCAATACTGTTACTGTTCAATACTGTTATACTGTTCAATACTGTTATACTGTTACACTGTTCAATACTGTTATACTGTTCAATACTGTTATACTGTTCAATACTGTTATACTGTTCAATACTGTTACTGTTATACTGTTCAATACTGGTATACTGTTCAATACTGTTATACTGTTCAATATTGTTATACTGTTACTGTTATACTGTTCAATACTGTTATACTGTTCAATACTGTTATACTGTTCAATACTGTTCAATACTGTTACTGTTATACTGTTCAATACTGTTATACTGTTCAATACTGTTACTGTTATACTGTTCAATACTGTTCAATACTGTTCAATACTGTTATACTGTTATACTGTTATACTGTTCAATACTGTTCAATACTGTTATACTGTTCAATACTGTTATACTGTTCAATACTGTTATACTGTTCAATACTGTTCAATACTGTTACTGTTCAATACTGTTATACTGTTCAATACTGTTCAATACTGTTATACTGTTCAATACTGTTATACTGTTCAATACTGTTATACTGTTCAATACTGTTCAATACTGTTACACTGTTCAATACTGTTATACTGTTCAATACTGTTACTGTTATACTGTTCAATACTGTTATACTGTTCAATACTGTTCAATACTGTTATACTGTTCAATACTGTTCAATACTGTTATACTGTTCAATACTGTTCAATACTGTTATACTGTTCAATACTGTTATACTGTTACACTGTTCAATACTGTTATACTGTTCAATACTGTTCAATGCTGTTACTGTTATACTGTTCAATACTGTTATACTGTTATACTGTTCAATACTGTTATACTGTTCAATACTGTTATACTGTTCAATACTGTTACACTGTTCAATACTGTTATACTGTTCAATACTGTTACTGTTATACTGTTCAATACTGTTATACTGTTCAATACTGTTCAATACTGTTACTGTTATACTGTTCAATACTGTTATACTGTTCAATACTGTTATACTGTTCAATACTGTTATACTGTTACACTGTTCAATACTGTTATACTGTTCAATACTGTTATACTGTTCAATACTGTTATACTGTTCAATACTGTTATACTGTTCAATACTGTTCAATGCTGTTACTGTTATACTGTTCAATACTGTTATACTGTTATACTGTTCAATACTGTTATACTGGTCAATACTGTTATACTGTTACTGTTATACTGTTCAATACTGTTACTGTTATACTGTTCAATACTGTTCAATACTGTTATACTGTTCAATACTGTTATACTGTTCAATACTGTTATACTGTTCAATACTGTTACTGTTCAATACTGTTATACTGTTACTGTTCAATACTGTTATACTGTTCAATACTGTTATACTGTTCAATACTGTTATACTGTTCAATACTGTTCAATACTGTTATACTGTTCAATACTGTTATACTGTTACTGTTATACGGTTCAATACTGTTATACGGTTCAATACTGTTATACTGTTCAATACTGTTACTGTTATACTGTTCAATATTGTTATACTGTTACTGTTATACTGTTCAATACTGTTATACTGTTCAATACTGTTATACTGTTCAATACTGTTATACTGTTCAATACTGTTATACTGTTCAATACTGTTATACTGTTATACTGTTCAATACTGTTACTGTTATACTGTTCAATACTGTTACTGGTACACTGTTCAATACTGTTATACTGTTCAATACTGTTACTGTTACACTGTTCAATACTGTTATACTGTTCAATACTGTTACTGTTATACTGTTCAATACTGTTATACTGTTCAATACTGTTATACTGTTAATGTTATACTGTTCAATACTGTTACTGTTATACTGTTCAATACTGTTCAATACTGTTACTGTTATACTGTTCAATAATGTTATACTGTTACTGTTATACTGTTCAATACTGTTCCTGTTATACTGTTCAATACTGTTCAATACTGTTCAATACTGTTATACTGTTCAATACTATTACTGTTCAATACTGTTACTGTTCAATACTGTTCAGTACTGTTACTGTTCAATACTGTTATACTGTTCAATACTGTTATACTGTTCAATACTGTTATACTGTTATACTGTTCAATATTGTTATACTGTTCAATACTGTTATACTGTTCAATACTGTTATACTGTTCAATACTGTTATACTGTTCAATACTGTTACTGTTCAATACTGTTACTGTTCAATACTGTTCAATACTGTTACTGTTCAATACTGTTATACTGTTCAATACTGTTATACTGTTCAATACTGTTATACTGTTCAATACTGTTATACTGTTATACTGTTCAATATTGTTATAATGTTCAATATTGTTATACTGTTCAATACTGTTATACTGTTCAATACTGTTATACTGTTCAATACTGTTATACTGTTCAATATTGTTATACTGTTCAATACTGTTATACTGTTCAATACTGTTATACTGTTCAATACTGTTATACTGTTAAATACTGTTACTGTTATACTGTTATAACAGACATTGTTCACACCGTAATACTGTTATAACAGACATTGTTCACACCGTAATACTGTTATAACAGACATTGTTCACACCACAATACTGTTATAACAGACACTGTTCCCACCACAATACTGTTATAACAGACATTGTTCACACCACAATACTGTTATAACAGACATTGTTCACACCACAATACTGTTATAACAGAAATTGTTCCCACTGGACTACTGTTATAACAGACACTGTTCCCACCGTAATACTGTTATAACAGACACTGTTCCCACCGTAATACTGTTATAACAGACATTGTTCCCACCGTAATACTGTTATAACAGAAATTGTTCCCACTGGACTACTGTTATAACAGACATTGTCTACTACAATACTACTATTACAACTGCATGTCTCATGTATTAGCTACTAAGTAATGACTATGTAGAAATAACACAGGGTGTAGTATGTCGGGTACCTCAAAGGTGTTGAGGACGTGTTGACAGACATCAGTGAGCTCATTCAGTCCTCTTCTCAAAGGTTCCACTGCTGGAACTCCACCTGGAAAACGTTTCAGGCAAGAAAAACATTATACAGGGCTTGTCAGCCGACACACACCACCTAGGGTTGCACATTTTGGGGAATATTCAGGAGGAAACTTTCAGTGGGAATTAACGGGAATATATGGGAATTAATATTAATACCATTTAAATGTAGATGTTTTATGCATTGGATATATGTACCATATCAAACCTTTTACCTTATCATAAGTAGACATAATTGCAAATGATTACATCCTTCCAATAGAAAAAAAACAACAATTTAGTTATAAATTGAACTTTAATTAAATGAGTTGACTCTTCACATGGGATGATTTCACTGAACAACAAAAGAAAGGGAATATTGAATGATCCCCAATGATCCATCACATCTCCCAAAAACGACAGTAAAACCCTTGTATTGGTCAGCCTGTTGCATGCTTTGTGTGTGTTCCCAAACAGGGACCAGTTGCACTCTGAAGCGGCTGATGTTGGTGGGATTTGGAGGATGATAGAAGCATCAAAGTCCCTTGCACCAGGTGGCTGATGAGATATGTTGGCACAACTGCCATATTGCATCTCCATCCCAAATCCTTTGCTTGGAAGTATACTTTACCAGACTGCCAAGAACCTTGCCCTCATCCAGGCCAAGGTGGTGATGACACCATAGGCCTTGTTGATCTCTGCACCAGACAGGATGCTCTTGCCAGCATACTTGGGGTCAAACATGTACGCTGCGGCGTGTATGAGCTTCAGGCAGAAGTCTTCACGGTTTTTGATGTATTTCAGAAGTACAGTTTCCTCTGCTTGGAGCAACAGTGAAGTGGGCAGGGCAGAACGGATTTCTTCTCTTACATCTGCAAGCAGAGTCTGAACATCAGACAGGATGGCATTGTCTCCCTCAATCCGTGCAATGGCTACTGCTATAGGTTTCAGGAGTTTCAGGCTGCTTACCACTCTCTCCCAAAATACAGCATCCAGGAGGATCCTCTTGATGGGGCTGTCCATATTGGCAGACTGTGATATGGCCATTTCTTGGAGAGACTCCTTCCCCTCCAGGAGACTGTCAAACATGATGACAACACCACCTCAACGGGTGTTGCTGGGCAGCTTCAATGTGGTGCTCTTATTCTTCTCACTTAGCTTGGTGAGGTAGATTGCTGCTATAACTTGATGACCGTTCACATACCTGACCATTTCCTTGGCTCTCTTGTAGAGTGTATCCATTGTTTTCAGTGCCATGATGTCCTTGAGAAGCAGATTCAATACATGAGCAGCACAGCCAATGGGTGTGATGTGGGGGTAAGGACTCCTCCACTTTAGACCAAGCAGCCTTCATGTTCACAGCATTGTCTGTCACCAGTGCAAATACCTTCTGTGGTCCAAGGTCATTGATAACTGCTTTCAGCTCATCTGCAATGTAGAGACCGGTGTGTCTGTTGTCCCTTGTGTCTGTGCTCTTGTAGAATACTGGTTGAGGGGTGGAGATGATGTAGTTAATTATTCCTTGCCCACGAACATTCCACCACCCATCAGAGATGATTGCAATACAGTCAGCTTTCTCTATGATTTACTTGACCTTCACTTGAACTCTGCATCCATCAAACGAGTAGATAAAGCATGTCTGGTTGGAGGGGTGTATGCTGGGAGAAGAACATTCAGAAATCTCTTCCAATACACATTGCATGTGAGAAGTAGAGGGACTTTTGTCAGAGGTTGCTTGTTGTGAGCGCTGAGGGAACTTTATGCACTTGGCCAGATGATTCTGCATCTTTGTTGTATTCTTCACATGATTTGGCACAGTATTTGCAAATGTACACAGCTTTTCCTTCTACATGAGCTGCAGTGAAATGTCTCCATACATCAGATAGTGATGATGCCCATGGCATTTTCCTATAAAGATTAGAAAATAAATTGTAAAAAAATAAATAATAATAATACAATTTCATGTACAGATAAATAGTTAAGCAGTTAGATTAAACAACTCCTTTGTAAGATAAATGTTTTAAAATGAAACATGTATGGAAACAGGTGAATTAACACTCAGTCAGCAGGCTCAAGCAAGCTAAAATCCATGCATGTCATATAAAATATATTCACCCCACCCAGTATTGTAATCAAAACTTACCAGAAAGCATGTAGTCCTTGGCTCAGACAGTGTAGTAGTGTGGGCTCAATAGCATCTCATTAGTGTGCAAGATCTTGAGAATCAGCTGTACATGTGATGTAAGAATACACTGTACATGCAGAGGGTTGCAATTCCATTGAATTGGGGATAGTTTAACCAAAATATGCCACAAGACCTAGAATGGCCTTATGTGTATCCCACAAAAAAAGGTTCACTGATATAAGCTAACTTTTTTGATGAATTTAAGCAAAATTAACTTCCCATGGAAAAATTACGGAAATTTACCGCAACCCTAACAGCAAGACTTAACGTAGTTTACAAAAACTTTGATTTAGAGGCTGTGGCTACAGAGCCATAAGGAAGGATGACCACTTCACAGGACATCCCACTGAGGTAAAACAACTGACCACTTCACAGGACATCCCACTGAGGTAAAACAACTGACCACTTCACAGGACATCCCACTGAGGTAAAACAACTGACCACTTCACAGGACATCCCACTGAGGTAAAACAACTGACCACTTCACAGGACATCCCACTGAGGTAAAACAACTGACCACTTCACAGGACATCCCACTGAGGTAAAACAACTGACCACTAGAAGGACAAGCTTTGTTTACTCCAGTGTGTAGACAGAGAGTAAACATGCTGATTGGAGTCTGGTGATTTCTATTCAGGAGTGTCAGTGAGTAGCTGCTGTCAATATTACAAACACACACACAGGGTAGAATGAGTGGAGGAGAGGGGGATGAGAAGAGAAGAGTTGTGTCCTACGTACCTCGTGTCTGGATGCGGAAGTTGATCTTGCTCTCAGAGGGGTGAGTGATGCTGTAGCCACAGAAGTCCACATCCAGACTAAACACACACATCAGAAATGATACAGACTGTTACACATTGTATATTAAGACGTATCACTATGGTGAGGAATATAATGAAACCTAAAGGCAAGGTGGAGCCACAGACGTATCGACAACACCTAATCACATCCTCTCAGTAGTGCCTGTGAGGTGGGGGCTAGGGGTGGATTATGGCCCTGTATCAGAGGAAGTAGGAGTGGATTATGGCCCTGTATCAGAGGAAGTAGGAGTGGATTATGGCCCTGTATCAGAGGAAATTGGGGTGGATTATGGCCCTGTATCAGAGGAAGTAGGGGTGGATTATGGCCCTGTATCAGAGGAAGTAGGGGTGGATTATGGCCCTGTATCAGAGGAAGTAGGAGTGGATTATGGCCCTGTATCAGAGGAAGTAGGAGTGGATTATGGCCCTGTATCAGAGGAAATTGGGGTGGATTATGGCCCTGTATCAGAGGAAGTAGGGGTGGATTATGGCTCTGTATCAGAGGAAGTAGGGGTGGATTATGGCCCTGTATCAGAGGAAGTAGGGGTGGATTATGGCCATGTATCAGAGGAAATTGGGGTGGATTATGGCCCTGTATCAGAGGAAGTAGGGGTGGATTATGGCCATGTATCAGAGGAAATTGGGGTGGATTATGGCCCTGTATCAGAGGAAGTAGGAGTGGATTATGGCCCTGTATCAGAGGAAATTGGGGTGGATTATGGCCCTGTATCAGAGGAAGTAGGGGTGGATTATGGCTCTGTATCAGAGGAAGTAGGGGTGGATTATGGCCCTGTATCAGAGGAAGTAGGGGTGGATTATGGCCATGTATCAGAGGAAATTGGGGTGGATTATGGCCCTGTATCAGAGGAAGTAGGGGTGGATTATGGCCATGTATCAGAGGAAATTGGGGTGGATTATGGCCCTGTATCAGAGGAAATTGGGGTGGATTATGGCCCTGTATCAGAGGAAATTGGGGTGGATTATGGCCCTGTATCAGAGGAAATTGGGGTGGATTATGGCCCTGTATCAGAGGAAGTAGGGGTGGATTATGGCCCTGTATCAGAGGAAATTGGGGTGGATTACGGCCCTGTATCAGAGGAAGTTGGTTGCCGAGGGTTAAGGGTCAGAGTGGAGGGAGTTGGGGGTCAGGGATCAAGGACTAAAATGACCATGTAGTGGAGGGAGTTGGGGTTAGGGGTCAGGGATCAAGAACTAACCTGACCATGTAGTGGAGGGAGTTGGGGTTAGGGGTCAGGGATCAAGGACTAACCTGACCATGTAGTGGAGGGAGTTGGGGTTAGGGGTCAGGGATCAAGGACTAACCTGACCATGTAGTGGAGGGAGTTGGGGTTAGGGGTCAGGGATCAAGGACTAACCTGACCATGTAGTGGAGGGAGTTGGGGTTAGGGGTCAGGGATCAAGGACTAACCTGACCATGTAGTGGAGGGAGTTGGGGTTAGGGGTCAGGGATCAAGGACTAACCTGACCATGTAGTGGAGGGAGTTGGGGTTAGGGGTCAGGGATCAAGGACTAACCTGACCATGTAGTGGAGGGAGTTGGGGTTAGGGGTCAGGGATCAAGGACTAACCTGACCATGTAGTGGAGGGAGTTGGGGTTAGGGGTCAGAGGATAGGGCAGGGTTCCCCAACTGGCGGCCCATGGGCCGAATTTGGCCAACGGGTGGTTTCATTTGGCCCCCCAAGTTGTGTGCGCAATATATATATATTTTTTTTTCTTCATAAATTGCCATAAAAGACTATAAAAACACCAGGAAAAAAGCTCCAAATGATTTTAACCTCTTCATGACCATGTAGCGTAGAGAGTTTCCCAGAGTATGATCCTCCTCGTGTAGAACAAAGGTCACACAGCCCTCGTCCGTTCCATCAGCCTGCACCTGGGGACAGACACACAACCTCAATACAACCTCAATACAACCACAATACAACCACACAGCCCTCGTCCGTTCCATCAGCCTGCACCTGGGGACAGACACACAACCTCAATACAACCACAATACAACCACACAGCCCTCGTCCGTTCCATCAGCCTGCACCTGGGGACAGACACACAACCTCAATACAACCTCAATACAACCACAATACAACCACACAGCCCTCGTCCGTTCCATCAGCCTGCACCTGGGGACAGACACACAACCTCAATACAACCTCAATACAACCACACAGCCCTCGTCCGCTCCATCAGCCTGCACCTGGGGACAGACACACAACCTCAATACAACCACAATACAACCACACAGCCCTCGTCCGTTCCATCAGCCTGCACCTGGGGACAGACACACAACCTCAATACAACCTCAATACAACCACAATACAACCACACAGCCCTCGTCCGCTCCATCAGCCTGCACCTGGGGACAGACACACAACCTCAATACAACCTCAATACAACCACACAGCCCTCGTCCGCTCCATCAGCCTGCACCTGGGGACAGACACACAACCTCAATACAACCTCAATACAACCACAATACAACCACACAGCCCTCGTCCGCTCCATCAGCCTGCACCTGGGGACAGACACACAACCTCAATACAACCTCAATACAACCACACAGCCCTCGTCCGCTCCATCAGCCTGCATCTGGGGACAGACACACAACCTCAATACAACCTCAATACAACCACACAGCCCTCGTCCGCTCCATCAGCCTGCACCTGGGGACAGACACACAACCTCAATATAACCTCAATACAACCACACAGCCCTCGTCCGCTCCATCAGCCTGCACCTGGGGACAGACACACAACCTCAATACAACCACACAGCCCTCGTCCTCTCCATCAGCCTGCACCTGGGGACAGACACACAACCTCAATACAACCTCAATACAACCACACAGCCCTCGTCCGCTCCATCAGCCTGCACCTGGGGACAGACACACAACCTCAATACAACCTCAATACAACCACACAGCCCTCGTCCGCTCCATCAGCCTGCATCTGGGGACAGACACGCAACCTCAATACAACCACACAGCCCTCGTCCGCTCCATCAGCCTGCACCTGGAGACGGAGACACAACCTCAATACAACCTCAATACAACCACACAGCCCTCGTCCGCTCCATCAGCCTGCACCTGGGGACAGACACACAACCTCAATACAACCTCAATACAACCCTCGTCTTCTCCATCAGCCTGCACCTGGGGACGGACACACAACCTCAATACAACCTCAATACAACCACACAGCCCTCGTCCGCTCCATCAGCCTGCACCTGGGGACAGACACACAAACTCAATACAACCTCAATACAACCACACAGCCCTCCTCCGCTGCGTCAGCCTGCACCTGGGGACAGACACACAACCTCAATACAACCACACAGCCCTCGTCCGCTCTGTCAGCCTGCACCTGGACAGGCGGACACACACACACACACACACACTTTGAGTGGCGCGGCACTGGATCTCCGTGCTAGAGGCGTGCGTCACTACGGACTTTGGTTCGATCCCAGACTGTATCACAACCGGCCGTGATTGGGAGTCCCATAGGGCGGCGCATAATTGGCCCAGCGTCGTCCGGGTTAGGGGAGGCCGTCATTGTTAATAAGAATTTGTTCTTAACTGACTTGCCTAGTTAAATAAAGGTTAAATAAAATAAAAATAAATGGCCTTTGAATAAACTAAATATAATGGCAACACTGCCCCCAGTGGACTGCTATTCTAAATTACAGGTGTTTGTACATTCAAACTCGGTGGTGCAGGTTGAAATAGCGAGTCGTCAAAACAATCCCTAGATAACTGGAAACACAGCAATGATATATGCTGCATTCAAATCCTTATGTACATTAACAGTGCCTGGTCTGACATAACGCTACTGTAGTCAAATCACGACCAGTGACAGTAAATCTACTTCCACACGAGGGCTGGAAAGTTCAGCCTGCCATTATATGATGAGGCTGTCTGCTGAACTACGGCACCACATGAGAACTATTTCCATTATATGATGAGGCTGTCTGCTGAACTACGGCACCACATGAGAACTATTTCCATTATATGATGAGGCTGTCTGCTGAACTACGGCACCACATGAGAACTATTTCCATTATATGATGAGGCTGTCTGCTGAACTACGGCACCACATGAGAACTATTTCCATTATATGATGAGGCTGTCTGCTGAACTACGGCACCACATGAGAACTATTTCCATTATATGATGAGGCTGTCTGCTGAACTACGGCACCACATGAGAACTATTTCCATTATATGATGAGGCTGTCTGCTGAACTACGGCACCACATGAGAACTATTTCCATTATATGATGAGGCTGTCTGCTGAACTACGGCACCACATGAGAACTATTTCCATTATATGATGAGGCTGTCTGCTGAACTACGGCACCACATGAGAACTATTTCCATTATATGATGAGGCTGTCTGCTGAACTACGGCACCACATGAGAACTATTTCCATTATATGATGAGGCTGTCTGCTGAACTACGGCACCACATGAGAACTATTTCCATTATATGATGAGGCTGTCTGCTGAACTACGGCACCACATGAGAACTATTTCCATTATATGATGAGGCTGTCTGCTGAACTACGGCACCACATGAGAACTATTTCCATTATATGATGAGGCTGTCTGCTGAACTACGGCACCACATGAGAACTATTTCCATTATATGATGAGGCTGTCTGCTGAACTACGGCACCACATGAGAACTATTTCCATTATATGATGAGGCTGTCTGCTGAACTACGGCACCACATGAGAACTATTTCCATTATATGATGAGGCTGTCTGCTGAACTACGGCACCACATGAGAACTATTTCCATTATATGATGAGGCTGTCTGCTGAACTACGGCACCACATGAGAACTATTTCCATTATATGATGAGGCTGTCTGCTGAACTACGGCACCACATGAGAACTATTTCCATTATATGATGAGGCTGTCTGCTGAACTACGGCACCACATGAGAACTATTTCCATTATATGATGAGGCTGTCTGCTGAACTACGGCACCACATGAGAACTATTTCCATTATATGATGAGGCTGTCTGCTGAACTACGGCACCACATGAGAACTATATTCAGAGACATATTTTCCTGTTCGCTATAGTAGTTAGGAACACTTACCATTTCCAATACCGGTTTCTTTTCTCCATCTACTGCTCCCATGCTTGAAAAAAGAACTCTCGACTGCAACGTTTCCTGGTTCGTCGCGTAAATGTGACATCATGAAGAACCTGTGACGTTGCCAGACAACTAGGAAGTAGTGGTGCACCAATCAGGGAGCAGAACGCTGCTCTGCCTTCTAGGCTTGTTATTACTGCTAACAAAACATTGATATGGTCGTGTTGTTGCTAAGGAGGTTCCCAGGTCAGGATGTATATGATAGGCTTTGTTAACGTCATTGTTATAAGTTATTCTAACCAGCCATCAACCTATTTTTGGTTTTATTCAAAACAAAAGTGGTAAAGTTAGCTAGGATGGTAAATCTCTCACTCAGTGAGGAGTGTAATGGGATGCTACCGGAACTCACTTCCTATTGAAGAACTGATTTTAGAAAGCAGGTGAAGAGGAAGAAACGCGGCGCGGAGTTTGAAATGAACAAACAACAACATCAATCAACTGGATTTTTACGTTGAGAGAGAGAGAGAGAGAGAGAGAGAGAGAGAGAGATGTCGACTAAAAGAGATTGTGGCTGATCCAGAGACAAAGGGATGGATAGAGGATTCAGAGGAAGGAGATGGGATGGAGGTAGGTGGGGAAATGTAGAGGACAGGAGAGCATTCACAATGGGACAAGGACAAGGAAAAATAAAGAAGGGACAGCAAGTAATTCAGGGGAAAGTGGAGAAGAAGAGTGGATAGAAAGGAGAAGGGATGAGTTTAAGTTAATAGTTAGATTTAAAGAGGGTCATGGAATGATAGGGGTGAGTCCCATAGCTTTGAATATTGAGTTAAAAAGGTTGATAAGTGAGATAAAAAGTGCAAAGGTAATGCAGGATGGAGCATTGTTGATGATATGTGTTAATGAGGAGCAAAGGCGAAAAATAATGAGAGTCTAAAAGGTGTGTAAACAAGAGGTAGTGAGTTGCAAGCCGGTAGGTGGAAAGACGTGGGTAAGTGGAGTAACTTCTGGAGTTCCTAGAGGTATCAGTGGAAGAGGGAGGGAAAGTAGGAGGAGTCAGACGATTGAAAACAAACAGAGAAGGAAGTAGAGGACAGTTTATCAGTGATGTTACAGTTAAGAGGAAATGTTACCAGAGAGGGTTACTATTGGATATATACGTTTTCCAGTAAGAGCTTATGTGAAGGCGCCATTGAGATGCTATAATTGCCAAAGATATGGACATATCGCAAAAGTGTGCAAGGCAAAAAAGAGATGTGCGAGATGTGGAGGTGAACATGACTATGGGAGATGTGAGGAAGGTGCGGAGGTAAAGTGCTGTAACTGTGGGGGTGCGCAGTAAGGAAGAAAGCAGTAGAAGTTCAGAATGAGAAGAATAAAAATAATGACATGCTGAAGCAGTGAAACTAGTGGAATGAAAGAGCAAGGAGAAGATAGAAGATGACAATAAAGAGGGGCAGAATGTAAGTAAGCAGAGAGATCAAATAAGGGTGGAAGAATCCCGGTCAGGGAAGATGTGTTAGTGGTGAGCAAGAAGATGTTGTGTTGTTTATGGCAGAAGTTATTAATTGTACAGCTCAACGGATAAAAGAACAGAGAAGATTAAAATAATCGTAAAGGCAGCTGAAAGATTTCTAGGTGTAAATGGACTCATGGGAGAATGTTAGAGATGGTCTAACTTTGGAGTCTCAGCAAAGTCAGGAAACATGGGTTGGTCAACAATCTGGATGATGTTAATATTGCAGTGGAATGCAAGGAGCCTGTTGGCTAATGGTTTGGAGTTCAAAGGATATGTTAACCAAATGAAAGAGAAACCGGATGTGATTTGTATACAGGAATCTGGACTTGAGTTTGTACTGAAAGGATATTCAGCAGTGAGAAGGGATAGAGAAGAAGAAGGTAATGGAGGAGGATGTGTGACATTTATTAGAGTAGGCAGTTCATATAGGAAAGTAGGAATAGGGAAAACAAGTGAGTATGTAGTGGTTGAAGTATGGGATCAAGGGAAGAAGTATGTGATAATACATTTGTATAACCCATGCAAGAGATTAGGATTGAAGGACAAGATGATGAAAGAGTGATCTGGTGTGGAGATTTTAATGCACATAATACACTGTGGGGAAGTAGTGGATATAAAACATAATACACTGTGGGGAAGTAGTGGATATAAAACATAATACACTGTGGGGAAGTAGTGGATATAAAACATAATACACTGTGGGGAAGTAGTGGATATAAAACATAATACACTGTGGGGAAGTAGTGGATATAAAACATAATACACTGTGGGGAAGTAGTGGATATAAAACATAATACACTGTGGGGAAGTAGTGGATATAAAACATAATACACTGTGGGGAAGTAGTGGATATAAAACATAATACACTGTGGGGAAGTAGTGGATATAAAACATAATACACTGTGGGGAAGTAGTGGATATAAAACATAATACACTGTGGGGAAGTAGTGGATATAAAACATAATACACTGTGGGGAAGTAGTGGATATAAAACATAAAACACTGTGGGGAAGTAGTGGATATAAAACATAATACACTGTGGGGAAGTAGTGGATATAAAACATAATACACTGTGGGGAAGTAGTGGATATAAAACATAATACACTGTGGGGAAGTAGTGGATATAAAACATAATACACTGTGGGGAAGTAGTGGATATAAAACATAATACACTGTGGGGAAGTAGTGGATATAAAACATAATACACTGTGGGGAAGTAGTGGATATAAAACATAATACACTGTGGGGAAGTAGTGGATATAAAACATAATACACTGTGGGGAAGTAGTGGATATAAAACATAATACACTGTGGGGAAGTAGTGGATATAAAACATAATACACTGTGGGGAAGTAGTGGATATAAAACATAATACACTGTGGGGAAGTAGTGGATATAAAACATAATACACTGTGGGGAAGTAGTGGATATAAAACATAATACACTGTGGGGAAGTAGTGGATATAAAACATAATACACTGTGGGGAAGTAGTGGATATAAAACATAATACACTGTGGGGAAGTAGTGGATATAAAACATAATACACTGTGGGGAAGTAGTGGATATAAAACATAATACACTGTGGGGAAGTAGTGGATATAAAACATAATACACTGTGGGGAAGTAGTGGATATAAAACATAATACACTGTGGGGAAGTAGTGGATTTAAAACATAATACACTGTGGGGAAGTAGTGGATATAAAACATAATACACTGTGGGGAAGTAGTGAATATAAAACATAATACACTGTGGGGAAGTAGTGGATATAAAACATAATACACTGTGGGGAAGTAGTGGATATAAAACATAATACACTGTGGGGAAGTAGTGGATATAAATGGACAGGTATTAGAAGAGGTAATAGATGTGAGAGAATGAGTTTGTCTCAATGATGGGGGCGGAACGAGGATAAATGTCTCTTCTGGGTTAGAGTCTGCATTAGATTTAACATCGGTATCAGGAGTGTTAGGAGGAATAACGGAATGGGACATTTTGAAGAATTGCACTATGGGTAGCGATCATTACCCGCTAATAATCACTGTTATAGGGAGTGGAAGAAGAGAAGGGATAAAGAAGGGAGCTACAGGGAGATGGATATATGAAAAGGCTAACTGGGCAGAATTTATGAGAAAAAGTGAGGAGGAATTGAGTATGGTGGATAGAACAGAAGGAAATAGTATTGATGCTTTAAATGAGAGGATCATTGCAATAATTAAAGGGGCAGCAGAGAAATGTATCCCAAAGGGTAAAGGAATTAGGAAGTCCAAAATGGTTCCTTGGTGGAATGAAGCCATAAGAAATAAAAGGAAAGCATTTAGGAAATTGAAGAGAACTCACAATTTTCAAAATGTAGTTGAATATAAAGTGACTGAAGCAGTGGTAAGGAGAGTGGTAAGAAAGACTAAAAGGAGTTTTGGAGATCATTCTGTAATGAAACAGGGCCAAGTACTCCAGTAGAAGAGATATGGAATATGATTAGGAAAATGAGAGGAATGAGTAAGACATTAGATTAACCAGTGCTGAAAATGGGAAAGGAGTTAGCAGTAACAGATGAAGAGAAGGCAATAATGTTGAGATGAGTTTATTAAGGTTAACTCTTCCAGAAACTTGTGTGAAGAGAGAAAGAGAATAAGAGAAGAGACAGTGGAAAACAGAAGGGAAGTTTTGGACAGTGTATTAGATGTTCCATTTGAAATGGCAGAATTGAAGAGAGCATTAAAAAGAGTGAAAGAATCTGCAACAGGGCAAGATGGAGTAAGCTATAGTATGATAACACATTTAAATGAATAGGCATTGGGTGTAATATTGGAGTTTGTAAACAGGATATGGATGGAAGGTGTGTTACCTAAGAGCTGGAAAGAGGCAATAGTTATTCCCATAAGGAAGCCAGGGAAGGATCATAGTATTTCGACAAATTATAGACCAATAGCACTTACCTCACATGTATGTAAAATAATGGAAAAAATGATTACAGACAGGTTAAGGTATTATTTGGAAAAGGAGAAGAAGTTATCTCTAAATCAGAGTGGATTTAGGGAGGGACGAGGAACGATGGACCCAGTAGTTTGATTGGAGTCAGATATTAGGCGTTGATTAATAAAGAGATTGTGATAGCAGTGTTTTTTGACATTGAAAAGGCATACGATATGGTATGGAGAGAAGGGTTGCTACTGAAAGTATGGGGGTAGGAGGGAGAATGAATAACTGGATCAAAGAATGTCAGGAAGATAGATCAATGAAGGTAAGAGTGGGAGAGTGCATATCATCAAAAGGTATGATAGAGAATGGCACTCCTCAGGGGAGTGTCATTAGTCCATTGCTTTGTATAATCATGATAAATGATGTATTTAATATCTTTGTAGATCTTTGTTTGCAGATGATGGAGCTCTGTGGTTCAGAGGGGGGAATATAAAGTATGTTGTGAGGAGAATGCAAAATGCTTTAAAACAAGTTGAGGAATGGTCATTTATGTGGGGATTTAAATTCTCAGTGGAAAAAACTCAGGTAATCTTTTTCACTAATAAAAGAATTGATGATGAAATGAAATTAAAGTTGTATAATCTCAATCTAGAACGGGTATCCAAAATATGGTTTCTTGGAATCTGGTTAGACAGCAGACTCACATGGAAAGGGCATATTGAGAAGATGGAAGGTAAGTGTTAATTACATCAGTAATAGATTATGGAAGCATAGTATATGGATCAGCGGCAAAGACTCACTTGGACAAACTAGAGCGAATTCAAGCAAAGGCATTAAGGATTTGTTGTGGAGCTTACCCTTCGTCACCTGTTTCAGCGTTGCAGGTAGAAGTAGGAGACATGCCTCTCAAATGAAGAAGACAACAGTTAAATGCAGTATATTGGACAAATGTCATCCTACTTTAAGGGTATTAGAGCAGTGTTGGGAGTATGGAAAAAGGAAGTGTAATAGTTTTGGATGGTGATTGGTGATTTAGTAAAAGAGTTGGATATTAAAGAGTTCAGAATGACTCAGAGAGTTGGTGTTACCAGCTGTCCCTTTGTGGATTTCACCACAGCCGGCAGTTGGTTTAAGGATGTTAGAAAACAGGCAGAAAGAAGGTCAGAGTGAAATAGAGGAAATCCAGGTAAGGGAATACTTATGGTTAAATTATGGCCATAAAATACAAGTATTTACAGATGCATCAAAAACTCCAGATAATTAACATGTAGGGGTAGCGTTTGTTGTTCCAAAACTACAGATATCCAGAAAAATAAGGATATCAGATAAATTATCAGTTTTTTCAGGAGAGTTAATTGCAATAATGATGGCATTGAGATGGATAAATGAGGCAGGATTAAAGGAGGTGGTAATAGATAGATAGATAGATAGATAGATAGATAGATAGATAGATAGATAGATAGATAGATAGATAGATAGATAGATAGATAGATAGATAGATAGATAGATAGATAGATAGATAGATGATAGATAGATAGATAGATAGATAGATAGATAGATTAAATTAAAGCTATAATTAAAAAACAAATAAATCAAAGATGGCAACAAATGTGGGAAACAGGAAGTAAGGGTAGACATGGGTATACAATCCAACCAAAAGTGGGGAAGAATATGTACTCAGGTGGAAGTAGAAGAGAAAGAGGAGACTGATATAACTTTGAGAAACATAATAGAGAAGCTTTATTTAAATATTTGTTTAATTAATAGGATTTGAAAGGGTGTTTTTAAAAAATCATTTTTCCTTTGTATTTTTTAAAATTATTATTATATATTATTTTTTGAGCCAGAGGAGCTGAACACGCAGCGCTGGCTGTAGAACATAATGTGTTAATATAGTGGGTAAGGATGAGGAGCGGGTAGATGTTAGAGTCTCTGGATCAAGTTACCAGTAGGTGGCGGTAATGCGCGAAATCGATGCGAATCGCCAAAAAAAAGAAGAAGAAGAAGAGTCTCTTACTCAGGTTACCTGATGTTCTCCAGGCAGGTAAACGGCTAGCTAGTCTAGTGGATTGGGTTATATTGTTAGCTACATGTCAGTGTTGTTGATCTCAACAGTGTTGTTGTTGACTTGGCTACTATTCGTGGCATACCTTGCCACTAGCTTAGTGGTGAAAATATGTTAACCCACCATCTCTCATCAGAACCTTTCTCCTCCCTCTACCCATCTCTCAGTGAATGCCTGACCAGCTGACCTCCCTGACCCTGTCTCTGTCCACAACCATGGCGATCCTGTTTGCAGTGGTTGCCCGCGGCAGCACCATCCTGGCCAAGCATGCGTGGTGTGGCGGTAATTTCCTGGAGGTGACAGAACAGATCCTGGCTAAGATACCATCGGAGAACAACAAGCTGACCTACAGCCATGGCAGGTAGAGTTAACACATAAAGACAGCCACACACCTTCCTGTTCTACTTGTACTGTATGTATGTTAGTGTGACCGTGAAGATCTGACTGAGAATCTGTCTTCTCCTTCAGCTATCTCTTCCACTACATCTGCCATGACAGAATCATATACCTCTGTATCACTGATGATGTGAGTATACAGGCTTTAGTTTTAATGTGTGTGTGTGTGTATATGTAGTGTGTGTGTGTGTGTGTGTGTGTGTGTGTGTGTGTGTGTGTGTGTGTGTGTGTGTGTGTGTGTGTGTGTGTGTGTGTGTGTGTGTGTGTGTGTGTGTGTGTGTGTGTGTGTGTGTGTGTGTGAGTACCTTGCCATGCTGCAGGAGTGATTTTATTTTACAACTGTTAACCCGCTAGAGTCAATGTCCGCTCACCCGAAAAAATCTAATTAGCATGATAGGGTTGAGTCCTTTACAGAGGGTTAGGGTCCTTTACAGAGGGTTAGGGTCCTTTAAAGAGGGTTAGGGTCCTTTACAGAGGGTTAGGGTCAGGGTTAGGGTTGAGTCCTTTACAGAGGGTTAGGGTCAGGGTTAGGGTTAAGTCCTTTACAGAGGGTTAGGGTCAGGGTTAGGGTTAAGTCCTTTACAGAGGGTTAGGGTCCTTTAAAGAGGGTTAGGGTCCTTTACAGAGGGTTAGGGTCCTTTACAGAGGGTTAGGGTCAGGGTTAGGGTTGAGTCCTTTACAGAGGGTTAGGGTCAGAGTTAGGGTTAAGTCCTTTACAGAGGGTTAGGGTCCTTTACAGAGGGTTAGGGTCCTTTACAGAGGGTTAGGGTCAGGGTTAGGGTTGAGTCCTTTACAGAGGGTTAGGGTCAGGGTTAGGGTTAAGTCCTTTACAGAGGGTTAGGGTCCTTTACAGAGGGTTAGGGTCCTTTACAGAGGGTTAGGGTCAGGGTTAGGGTTAAGTCCTTTACAGAGGGTTAGGGTCCTTTACAGAGGGTTAGGGTCCTTTACAGAGGGTTAGGGTCAGGGTTAGGGTTAAGTCTTTTACAGAGGGTTAGGGTCCTTTACAGAGGGTTAGGGTCATTTACAGAGGGTTAGGGTCAGGGTTAGGGTTGAGTCCTTTACAGAGGGTTAGGGTCCTTTACAGAGGGTTAGGGTTGAGTCCTTTACAGAGGGTTAGGGTCCTTTACAGAGGGTTAGGGTCCTTTACAGAGGGTTAGGGTCAGGGTTAGGGTTGAGTCCTTTACAGAGGGTTAGGGTCCTTTACAGAGGGTTAGGGTCATTTACAGAGGGTTAGGGTCAGGGTTAGGGTTGAGTCCTTTACAGAGGGTTAGGGTCCTTTACAGAGGGTTAGGGTTGAGTCCTTTACAGAGGGTTAGGGTCCTTTACAGAGGGTTAGGGTCCTTTACAGAGGGTTAGGGTCAGGGTTGAGTCCTTTACAGAGGGTTAGGGTCAGGGTTGAGTCCTTTACAGAGGGTTAGGGTCAGGGTTGAGTCCTTTACAGAGGGTTAGGGTCCTTTACAGAGGGTTAGGGTCCTTTACAGAGGGTTAGGGTCAGGGTTGAGTCCTTTACAGAGGGTTAGGGTCCTTTACAGAGGGTTAGGGTCCTTTACAGAGGGTTAGGGTCCTTTACAGAGGGTTAGGGTCCTTTACAGAGGGTTAGGGTCCTTTACAGAGGGTTAGGGTCAGGGTTGAGTCCTTTACAGAGGGTTAGGGTCCTTTACAGAGGGTTACGGGGGGTCAATTTGATGTTATTTAATGGACCAAAAATGTGCTTTTCTTTCAAAAACAAGAACATTTCTAAGTGACACCAAACATTTTAACAGTAGTGTATGTATAAGTGTATATATTTACAAAAACATATATGGGGGATTGGAAATGATGCAGACAATTGCATTGATGGAAGCTACAATCTATCTGCAATAATAAAGCTGATCTAACCCCTAAAAAAATTAAATATTCTAATTTAAAATTAAAATCTGTCAGTTTAAGGTAGAGATATCTGTTTTTGTCTTGGATGCGTCTCAATCCACTGAATCCGCCGATGGCGGCTTCCGCATCTGCTGTGAAAGCTGGCCGAGCTACAGCAGTGTTTGTCAGACCATGGGCCATTCCAAACAGTGTTATTCTCACAAAAACGTCTATAGTGTCCGAATGGTTTGGACTATGAAAAGATGAGACTCTTACGAACACAATGGCGGCCTCGGTTTTGCTTTATGACCTCCACGTCTGAAGTGCGTACCGCCGATCTGCTAACTTCATTCTGTAGTGTCCGAACCGCTTGCGCTACACACTAATATGACCCCTCTATGGAAAGGTGAGACTCATGAACCCGTACGTTTTGCTCCACAACCCTCGGCTGAAGGTAGCCCGGTACCAGTTAAAAAATGAATGGAAGTATACACTGAGTATACTAATCAGCCTCAGTTCATCGGGCCATGGACACTACAAGGTGTCTAAAGTGTTCCACAGGGATGCTGGTCCATGTTGACTACAATGCTTCCCACAGTTGTGTCAAGTTGGCTGGCAGTGAATCTCTACTCTGAATAGCTCGATCCATCTCATCCCACAGATGCTCAATAGGATTGAGATCTGGTGACTGGGCAGGACACTGCAGTAAGCTGAATTCACTGTCATGTTGGTGGAACCATTCCTGGACAATCCTAACCTTGTGGCATGGGGCATTTCCTGCTGAAAACATTAATTAGCAGAATGCCCGCAGCAAGGTTCCAACATCTAGTGGAAAGCCTTCTCAGAAGAGTGGAGGCTGTTATAGCAGCAAAGGGGGACCAACTCCATATTAATGTCCATGATTTTGGAATGAGATGTTGGATGTCGAGCATGTAGTGGATGTACAGGAACTCAGTCCGGCTTTAAACTTCCTCTTGAAAGCTGTAATAGTAGAATACACAAGTTTAGTGCATCATCAGTTCCTCGTGTCTTGTTAGTCATTGCAGACCTTAGACAGCTATTTATAACTTGTCAGAAATGTCCAGATCAACCATGTCAGCTAATGTTGTTTTATTTAGTTATTTTTAGCCCATAGATATTTTTGTAATTTTTTAAATATAGATTAGACATAGCAAAATGTATAGAATTGCAAGAAACATTTTCATTGGTCTGGAGATCAGTATGGAGGATAGCTGGACTGGACAGTACAATATCTTCAGGCTCCATATCCAACAATCACAAGTCTCTGGACAGATACAGACAAACACTCCTCATTATCTTGTTAAAGGAACAGAAAGCAAGACAATCTGTCTGGACAGATACAGACAAACACTCCTCATTATCTTGTTAAAGGAACAGAAAGCAAGACAATCTCTCTGGACAGATACAGACAAACACTCCTCATTATCTTGTTAAAGGAACAGAAAGCAAGACAATCTCTCTGGACAGATACAGACAAACACTCCTCATTATCTTGTTAAAGGAACAGAAAGCAAGACAATCTGTCTGGACAGATACAGACAAACACTCCTCATTATCTTGTTAAAGGAACAGAAAGCAAGACAATCTCTCTGGACAGATACAGACAAACACTCCTCATTATCTTGTTAAAGGAACAGAAAGCAAGACAATCTGTCTGGACAGATACAGACAAACACTCCTCATTATCTTGTTAAAGGAACAGAAAGCAAGACAATCTGTCTGGACAGATACAGACAAACACTCCTCATTATCTTGTTAAAGGAACAGAAAGCAAGACAATCTCTCTGGACAGATACAGACAAACACTCCTCATTATCTTGTTAAAGGAACAGAAAGCAAGACAATCTCTCTGGACAGATACAGACAAACACTCCTCATTATCTTGTTAAAGGAACAGAAAGCAAGACAATCTCTCTGGACAGATACAGACAAACACTCCTCATTATCTTGTTAAAGGAACAGAAAGCAGGACAATCTCTCTGGACAGATACAGACAAACACTCCTCATTATCTTGTTAAAGGAACAGAAAGCAAGACAATCTCTCTGGACAGATACAGACAGTCCTCAAAAGGCACTCGCTCATCTGAGCTATCTTAATTGCAGGTGCAAGGTAACAGTTGAATAACTTGAGAGAACATCTGAACTATCTTAATTGCAGGTATGGTCTGGCGGTGCTTTGGTGGTGGTAAAGTGGGAGATTTGTACAGGGTGAAAGGGATCTTGAAGAAGGAAGGCTATCACTCCATTTTGCCAGGCCGTGAACTGCATTTAACTGGAGCCAGTTTCCTCCTACAACAGGACAATGACCCAAAGCACAGCTCCAAACTATGCAAGAACTATTTAGGGAAGAAGCATAATGAAGTGTCCAGCACAGTCACCGGATCTCAACCCTATTGAGCTGTTGTGGGAGCAGCTTGACCGTATGATACGTAAGAAGTGCCCATCAAGCCAATCCAACTTCTGGGAGGTGCTTCAGGAAGCATGGGGTGAAATCTCTTCAGATTACCTCAACATATTGACAACTAGAATGCCAAAGGTCTGCAAGGCTGTAATTGCTGCAAATGGAGGATTCGTTTAAAGTTTGAAGGACCTTGTCAACGTCTTGACTATATTTCCTATTCATTTTGTAACTCATTTCATTTTGCAAGGACATTTCTAAGTGACCCCAAACTTTTGAACGGTAGTGTAAATACAGTCGTATGCAAAAGTTTGGGCACCCCTGACAATTTCCATGATTTCCATTTATAAATAATTGGGTGTTTGGATCAGCAATTTAATTTTGATCTATCAAATAACTGATGGACACAGTAATATTTCAGTAGTGAAATGAGGTTTATTGGATTAACAGAAAATGTGCAATATGCATCAAAACTAAATTAGACAGGTGCATAAATTTGGGCCCCAACAGAAAAATCACATCAATATTTAGTAGAGCCTCCTTTTGCTAAAATAACAGCCTCTAGACGCTTCCTATAGCCTCTAATGAGTGTCTGGATTCTGGATGAAGGTATTTTGGACCATTCCTCCTTACAAAACATCTCCAGTTCAGTTAGGTTTGATGGTTGCCGAGCATGGACAGCCCGCATCAAATCATCCCACAGATTCTCAATGATATTCAGGTCTGGGGACTGGGATGGCCATTCCAGAACATTGTACTTGTTCCTCTGCATAAATTCCCGGGTACATTTTGAGCAGTGTTTTGGGTCGTTGTCTTGTTGAAATATCCAGCCCCGGCGTAACTTCAACTTTGTGACTGATTCTTCAACATTATTCCCAAGAATCTGCTGATATTGAGTGGAATCCATGTGAACCTCAACTTTAACAAGATTCCCAGTACCAGCACTGGCCACACAGCCCCACAGCATGATGGAACCCCCACCAAATGTTACTGTGGGTAGCAAGTGTTTTTCTTGGAACGCTGTGTTGTTTTGCCGCCATGCATAACGTCCCTTGTTATCAATAAATAACTCAATCTTTGTTTCATCAGTCCACAGCACCTTATTCCAAAATGAAGCTGGCTTGTCCAAATGTGCATTTGTGGCGTGTGTGCAGAAAAGGCTTCTTCCACATCACTCTCCCGTACAGCTTCTCCTTGTGCAAAGTGCGCTGAATTGTTGAACGATGCACAGTGACACCATCTGCAGCAAGATGATGTTGTAGGTCTTTGGAGGTGGTCTGTGGGCTGTTTTTGACCGTTCTCACCATCCTTCGCCTTTGCCTCTCCGATATTTTACTTGGCCTGCCACTTCTGGCCTTAACAAGAACTGTGCCTGTGGTCTTCCATTTCCTCACTATGTTCCTCACAGTGGACACTGACAGCTTACATCTCTGAGATAGCTTTTTGTAGCCTTCCCCTAAACCATAATGTTGAACAATCTTTGTTTTCAGGTCATTTGAGAGTTGTTTTGAGGCCCCCATGTTGCCACTCTTCAGAGGAGAGTCAAAGAGAACAACAACTTGCAATTGGCCACCTTAAATACCTTTTCTCATGATTGGATGCACTTGTCTATGAAGTTCAAGGCTTAATGAGCTCACCAAACCAATTGTGTGTTCCAATTAAATCAGTGCTAAGTAGTTACAGGTATTCAAATCAACAGAATGACAAGGGTGCCCAAATTTTTTTTTCACATCTGATTTAATTTCATACAACTTAATATTGCTACACTAAAAATCTTTGTCTGGACAAAGACCCCAGTACTCAGCTTTTATTAGAAAATGAATGGCATGCCACTGTAATAATTTTCTGTGACGACAGAGTAAATTATTATGCAGCCTCAGAGGGGTGCCCAAACTTTTGCATACAACTGTATATACAGTGGGGAGAACAAGTATTTGATACACTGCTGATTTTGCAGGTTTTCCTACTTACAAAGCATGTAGAGGTCTGTAATTTTTATCATAGGTACACTTCAACTGTGAGAGACGGAAAAATCCAGAAAATCACATTGTATGATTTTTAAATAATTAATTAGCATTTTATTGCATGACATAAGTATTTGATCACCTACCAACCAGTAAGAATTCCGTCTCTCACAGACCTGTTAGTTTTTCTTTAAGAAGCCCTCCTGTTCTCCACTCATTACCTGTATTAACTGCACCTGTTTGAACTAGTTACCTGTATAAAAGACACCTGTCCACACACTCAATCAAACAGACTCCAACCTCTCCACAATGGCCAAGACCAGAGAGCTGTGTAAGGACATCAGGGATCAAATTGTAGACCTGCACAAGGCTGGGATGGGCTACAGGACAATAGGCAAGCACCTTGGTGAGAAGGCAACAACTGTTGGCGCAATTATTAGAAAATGAAAGAAGTTCAACATGACGGTCAAACTCCCTCGGTCTGGGGCACCATGCAAGATCTCACCTCGTGGGGCATCAATGATCATGAGGAAGGTGAGGGATCAGCCCAGAACTACACGGCAGGACCTGGTCAATGACCTGAAGAGAGCTGGGACCCCATTCTCAAAGAAAACCATTAGTAACACACTACGCCGTCATGGATTAAAATCCTGCAGCGCACGCAAGGTCCCCCTGCTCAAGCCAGCGCATGTCCAGACCCGTCTGAAGTTTGCCAATGACCATCTGGATGATCCAGAGGAGGAATGGGAGAAGGTCATGTGGTCTGATGAGACAAAAATAGAGCTTTTTGGTCTAAACTCCACTCGCCGTGTTTGGAGGAAGAAGAAGGATGAGTACAACCCCAAGAACACCATCCCAACCGTGAAGCATGGAGGTGGAAACATCATTCTTTGGGGATGCTTTTCTGCAAAGGGGACAGGACGACTGCACCGTATTGAGGGGAGGATGGATGGGGCCATGTATCGCGAGATCTTGGCCAACAACCTCCTTCCCTCAGTAAGAGTATTGAAGATGGGTCGTGGCTGGGTCTTCCAGCATGACAACGACCCGAAACACACAGCCAGGGCAACTAAGGAGTGGCTCCGTAAGAAGCATCTCAAGGTCCTGGAGTGGCCTAGCCAGTCTCCAGACCTGAACCCAATAGAAAATCTTTGGAGGGAGCTGAAAGTCCGTATTGCCCAGCGACAGCCCCGAAACCTGAAGGATCTGGAGAAGGTCTGTATGGAGGAGTGGGCCAAAATCCCTGCTGCAGTGTGTGCAAACCTGGTCAAGAACTACAGGAAACGTATGATCTCTGTAATTGCAAACAAAGGTTTCTGTACCAAATATTAAGTTCTGCTTTTCTGATGTATCAAATACTTATGTCATGCAATAAAATGCAAATTAATTACTTAAAAATCATACAATGTGATTTTCTGGATTTTTGTTTTAGATTCCGTCACTCACAGTTGAAGAGTACCTATGATAAAAATTACAGACCTCTACATGCTTTGTAAGTAGGAAAACCTGCAAAATCGGCAGTGTATCAAATACTTGTTCTCCCCACTGTATATACAAATTACTTCCTGATATTTCTCATATCGTTAAGATATAGGACAGACTCTTTAAAACAAACGTCCTTTAGATGTATTTTTGGACCCTCTTTTTTTCTATGTATGAATGTGTTTTTTGTGTTTCTAAAATTCATCTTAAAACAATCCCCCCCCCCCCCATACTCTTAAGGCTGTTATAAATGTAGTGAGTATTGACTGTGTGTTAACTGTCTGTCTGTCTCTCAGGACTGTAGTGTCTGTCTGCTAGGACTTTGAGCGGTCGCGTGCGTTCAGCTTCCTGGGAGAGGTGAAGAAGCGTTTCCAGACGACGTATGGTTCCAGAGCTCAGACAGCCCTGCCTTACGCAATGAACTCAGAGTTCTCCTCCACTCTGATGGCTCAGATGGTGAGACACACACACACACACACACACACACACACACACACACACACACACACACACACACACACACATACTGATCAGATGTTGAGCTAGTTGTCCTCCACTGATGGCTCAGATGGTGAGATACCAACCCTGGAATATCCTAGTATGGTAGTGAGTGGTCAAAACAGGCTGTGAGACAGGGTTACCAGGTCTAGTTAAAATGTCCAGTACAATGATCACACAAACCCTTTGTCTTTCTCCATAATGAACACAACTGGTTAAATGCATTAACTTGTTCTCTGGATTTCTCCCTTCATTGGTTCATCACATGATTTAAACTGAACGTTAGAAGTGATTGATAGTGAATGGTTACGATCTCTCTCTCTCTCTTCAATGTAAAGGCTTTATTAACATGGGAAACATATGTTAACATTGTCAAAGCAAGTGAAGTAGATAATAAACAAAAGTGAAATAAACAATAAAAAGTAACAGTAAACATTACACTCAGACATTTCAAATGTCATATTATATACAGTGTTGTAACGATGTGCAAATAGTTAAAGTATAAAAGGGAAAATAAATCAACATAAATATAGGTTGTATTTACATGGTGTTTGTTCTTCACTGGTTGTCCTTTTCTTGTGACATCAGGTCACACATCTTGCTGCTGTGATGAACACTGTGGTATTTCATCCAATAGATATGAGAGTTTATCAAAATTAGGTTTGTTTTTTAATTCTTTGTGGATCAGTGTAATCTGAGGGAAATATATGTCTCTAATATGGTCATACATTTGTCAGGAGGTTAGGAAGTGCAGCTCAGTTTCCACCTCATTTTGTGGGCAGTGTGCACATAGCCTGTCTTCTCTTGAGAGCCAGGTCTGCCTACGGTGGCCTTTCTCAATAGCAAGGCTGTGCTCACTGAGTCTGTACATAGTCAAAGCTGTCCTTAAGTTTGGATCAGTCACAGTGGTCAAGTATTATGCTACTGTGTACTCTCTGTTTAGGGACAAATAGCATTCTAGTTTTTTTGTTGTAAATTCTCTTTTTGTTTTCTCATGATTTGGTTAATTGTGTTATCGTCTTAATTCTGCTCTGCATGCATTATTTAGTATTTTACGTTGTAAATGGATTTTATAAAAAAAAAAAAATGTTTTACCTTTATTTAACTAGACAAGTCCGTTAAGAACAAATTCTTATTTACAATGACGGCCTCCCTACAGTGACAGCCATAGTATAGTCGTGGTCAAAGGTTTTGAGATTGACACAAGTATTGGTCTCCACAAAGTTTGCTGCTTCAGTGTTCTTAGATCTTTATGTCAGTAGTTACTATGGTAACACTGAAGTATAATTACAAGTATTCCATAAGTGTCAAAGGCTTTCATTGACAATGACATTCAGTTTATGCAAAGAGTCAATATTTGCAGTGATGGTAGCGCTCACCTTGTCTTCTCCGGACAAGGTGTTTTCCGGACGGCCCAAACAATCGGAAAGGGGATTCATCAGAGAAAATGACTCTACCCCAGTCCTCAGCAGTCCAATCCCTGTACCTTTTGCAGAATACCAGTCTGTCCCTGATGTTTTTCCTGGAGAGAAGTGGCTTCTTTGCTGCCCTTCTTGACACCAGGCCATCCTCCAAAAGTCTTCGCCTCACTGTGCGTGCAGATGCACTCACACCTGCCTGCTGCCATTCCTGAGCAAGCTCTGCACTGGTGGTGCCCCTATCCCGCAGCTGAATCAACTTTAGGAGACGGTCCTAGCGCTTGCTGGACTTTCTTGGGCGCCCTGACGCCTTCTTCACAACAATTGAACCTCTCTCCTTGAAGTTCTTGATGATCCGATAAATGGTTGATTTAGGTGCAATCTTACCAGCAGCAATATCCTTGCCTGTAAAGCCCTTTTTGTGATGACGGCACGTGTTTCCTTGCAGGTAACCATGGTTGACAGAGGAAGAACAATGATTTCAAGCACCACCCTCCTTTTAAAGCTTCCAGTCTGTTATTCTGACTCAATCAGCATGACAGAGTGATCTCCTTCCTTGTCCTCGTCAACACTCTCACCTGTGTTAACGAGACAATCACTGACATGATGGCAGCTGGTCCTTTTGTTGCAGGGCTGAAATGCAGTGGAAATGTTTTTTGGGGATTAAGTTAATTTTCATGGCAAAGAGGGACTTTGCAATTAATTGCAATTCATCTGATCACTCTTCATGACATTCTGGAGTATATGCAAATTGCCATCATCAACACTGAGGCAGTAAACTTTGTGGAGACCAATACTTGTGTCATTCTCAAAACTTTTGACCACGACTGTACTTTGTATTCCTCATTTACTCACGTGTTTCCTTTATTTTGTCAGTTACCTGGAGATGTGGCTGATAATCACACTTCACTTACAGTAACTATATCTTCACTATGTTCTTTAGCTGATCAGAGTTCACACCAAAGAAAACAAAACACGCCTCCACTCAAACATCCACACACACTATGCCTGCATACTCCATCTGAAACAAACATGAGAGAACAGAAGCAGATGCATGTAATATCATGAACAGTTTTATTTCATCCATTCAAAAACAGCATGGTGTCTGTACGTCTATAGACAGGACCCGAACACAAACAGTCTTCCAGTCTCTCCTCTAAACCACAGCAACAATAGTATTGTTTTAACAGGTTCTATCACACAGCGCTAACTGGTTATTTACACTTAAAGCTTGGCTTTTAAACGACTACATTATTTCAACAAAAAAGATTATTCATGCATATTTGATTGGCCACCTTTCTGTTAAAGGTAAATATGAAATACATGGCTATTTACAGTTATACCTGGAAAATATACTCATTACAATGTTCTATTGTGCAGGTATGTTTTCTGTATATCTGGTCCATATAAATATAAACTATGGAACCTGAAGGCCCTTTTACAGAACCTTCCCCACAGCTCTTACCATAACAGATTTCCTTACCATCTCCCCACATCATATTCATATACCCACACTCCAGTCTCCATTTTAAGTTGAGTCTCTCTCTCTCTCTCTGTGCATGCTGGGAGCGTGTTTGGTGCGTGGTTGTGAGAGCGACTGGTTTTCCAACTGCTTTGCTACGGTTTGTCTTTTTTGAATGTTCAGTTTTCACATTATTTAGCGTTACATTACACTATAGAGTGGTGTTTTGGTATAGTTGTTTGAAAGGGTGAGGGCGTCAGCCAGCTTTACGCTGATATGGCCACTCAAGGTGGAAAGGAGTTTGATTTTGAGCAACTCAGGAGGCCTGGGGTGAAGTTTGTACCCTGATTGCCTGCTCAGTGGAAGAGTGCGCTCTGGCTGTGGGATCGGTAGTTGGTTATAAGTGCGTAAAATCTGCTTTGCGAATGAATGGTGCTATTGTGTTGTTTTTGGACAGTGTAGATAAAGTACATACGTTAGTTGAACAGGGTATAGCGCTTAAAGAAACTCATACAAGTGTTTTCCCTTTGGTCAATCCGGCAAGGAAGGGAACTCTTTCTAATGTTCCACCTTTCCTTAGAGATAACGCGTTGGAAAGAGAACTTTCACGGCACGGTCAACTGGTCTCGGAGATTAAGAAACTTTCAATGGGGGGGAAATCTCCCTTAATGTCACATGCCGTTTCGCACAGGAGACAAGTATATATGATTTAGAATGATGATCATGATGATATGAACATAGTTTTTAAGTTCAAGATAGAGGGGTTTGATTATGTCATTTTAGCATCAACTGAGAGGGACATCTAGTCCGGTCGTGTCCAGAGAAGGTAACGGCCCCGACAGGTGGGACAATAAATCCACATAGCACAACCTCAAATGTCAACCTAGATGAAAGTGAGACAGCAAATAGTCATGGGGTCATGTGACAGGAACCAGTGGAGAGGTGGAGATAAATCTAAAGAGAACAGGTAGAGAAAGGGAAGGTGAGAATAAGAAGAGTAACGGCAGTCGCTGAGTCACTATTAATAGAGGTGGAAATGCCGACTTTGGAAGATGAGGGTGTTTTCATAATACCTGAATCAAGCGGAAACCAGAGAACAACTCAGATCTCAGAATCTAACAGAATTATAAAGAGAAGAACTTAAAACTAAACGATCAATGGAAAATACTAGTGAAGACGTAACTAGTACAGCTGACGAATCGTCTGCTTCTGATAGTGAGGGCGGCTTTTCTGATTCGTCCACACAGAGTGGGAGGGGCTTGGAGGGTGGTTACACCATAGAAATGATTCAAACATTTTTAAGGAGTACAAAAGGGAAGGAAAATGTGCATGTAGAAGAACATTTTCCTGATCGTAATGTTTTCATCCGGTCTGCAAGTTCTTTCATGAAAAACGTTGGCGAGTCACTTAATTTTTTTTTGCAAAAGTTGAAAAACCAACAATTTGCAAATGAAGTTGAAATGTCACAGTCATAAGTACTGCAGGTTGTAGTTTTATTTAGTGAACAGGTTTAGTTTATTTTTAATCTCTATCATGCAGGACATTAAGTTATCCTCTTTAAACATCAATGGTGCAAGAAACATTAAAACAAGAACAATGTTTTATGAACTTCTGAAGATGTTTGTACAAGAAACACACAGTGATGCGGTTAATGAGGTGGAATGGAAGAGACAGTGGGAGGGACAGGTGGTCCTTAGTCACAAGACTAACATGAGTGCAGGTGTATCTTATGTTCTAAGAACTTTACACCCACAGATTATAAGGTGGAAGAGAGTGCAGGTTAGACTGCTCAAGGAAAAAGAAGAAATGTCAAATATTGTAATGGTTATTATTCATGTCTATCCACCAGTGGTGGCAGTAGAGAGAATGTTATAATGGTTATTATTCATGTCTATCCACCAGTGGTGGCAGTAGAGAGAATGTTATGATGGTTATTATTCATGTCTATCCACCAGTGGTGGCAGTAGAGAGAATGTTATAATGGTTATTATTCATGTCTATCCACCAGTGGTGGCAGTAGAGAGAATGTTATAATGGTTATTATTAATGTCTATCCACCAGTGGTGGCAGTAGAGAGAATGTTATAATGGTTATTATTCATGTCTATCCACCAGTGGTGGCAGTAGAGAGAATGTTATAATGGTTATTATTCATGTCTATCCACCAGTGGTGGCAGTAGAGAGAATGTTATAATGGTTATTATTCATGTCTATCCACCAGTGGTGGCAGTAGAGAGAATGTTATAATGGTTATTATTCATGTCTATCCACCAGTGGTGGCAGTAGAGAGAATGTTATAATGGTTATTATTCATGTCTATCCACCAGTGGGGGCAGTAGAGAGAATGTTATAATGGTTATTATTCATGTCTATCCACCAGTGGTGGCAGTAGAGAGAATGTTATAATGGTTATTATTCATGTCTATCCACCAGTGGTGGCAGTAGAGAGAATGTTATTCCTGGAGAAACTCTCAGACACTAACAAACTACAGTGGGGAGGAATATGTGTTTATTGATGGTGATTCTAATTGCACTGAAAAAGAGATGGACAGGAATCATGTTGAACCTCGTATGGCATCCCGCCTTAGCTTTGTTCGCTTAGTAGAAACCCATGATCTATGTGATGTATGGCGTAGTTTACATGGAACTGATAGACAATATACTAATAACATGTAAGAGACAACTCCATCTCTCCAGCCAGGCTAGACAGGATGTATTGTTTTGAGCATCACTCTCAAGTCTTTATAAATAGTTCTAGAACCCCAGTAGGGTTTTCAAATCACAGTCTAGTCACAGCTGTACTCTTTATTAGTTATGTGAAGCCCAGGAGTGCCTATTGGCATTTGAATACCTCCCTATTAGGTGATGCTCACTTGTTTTTGTTATTTTTGGGAGATGGAGATCTCAGAAGCATCTTTTCACCTCCCTTCAGAAGTGGTGGGATGTGGGCAAAGTATCCGGTCAATTATGACTTTGGAGAAGGAAATTGTAGAAATACAAAATATTGCAGAATCTACAGGAGAATTATATTAAGACACTTAAATCAAAAAAGGCATCTTTGGCTGAACTGCTGGATATCAGAGCGCGAGGGGCATTGGTGAGATCAAGGTTTCAGAGTATCTCTGAAATGGATGCCCCATCTAGGTTCTTTATTGGTCTGGAAACAAAGAAAGGTCAGAGTAGAATAATGCAGTGCCTTCGCTCTGCCTCTGGACAAGAACTCAAGAGCTCTCAGGAGATCCGGAAAAGGCCTGTAGAGTTTTATGCAGAGATCTACACTTGTCAAAGGGTAGAAGCTCCAGAGGTGGAACAACAGTTTTATGAGGTTTTACCAAAAGTGTCTGTGGAAACAAATAAAGAGTTGGAGCTTCCATTGTCATTGGCAGAACTTTATGCTGCAATACAGGGGATGGAGAGTGGTAGAGCTCCTGGCATTGATGGGCTACCAGTTGACTTTTATAGGTCTTTTTGGGGAACAATTGGTGAAGATCTGCTGGAAGAACTCAGTGACAGTTTAGCTGGAGGGTTGCTGCCGCTGAGTTGCAGGAGAGCAGTCATCACATTTTTGCCAAACAAGGGGGATTTACAAGAGGTCAAGAACTGGAGGCCTGTGGCTTTGCTTTGTACTAATTATAACATTCTCTCCAAGGCACTTTCCAACAGGCTTAGAGAGGTGATGGAGCAGATTATACACACAGACCAGTCCTACTGTGTTCCCGGAAGGTCGATCTTAGATAATATTTCACTGTTGGAAAAAATAACTATTGGAAAAAACAGTTTTTGCATCTTTAATTGATACAATAATCTCTCTCTCTCTCTCTCTCTCTCTCTCTCTCTCTCTCTCGCTCTCTCTCTCCCCTCTCTCTCTCTCTCTCTCTCTCTCTCTCTCTCTCTCTCTCTCTCTCAGTGATTCCAGTCATCCCCCACATTACAAGGCCCTTAACAACTATACTCCAGTCCAGTATAAAGTTCACCACAGAAGTCAAAGAAAAGCTCCAGCATCACATACAGTGTCTTAGGTCAAAGGCAGATATACATAGTTATTCAATCAGCTGTGAAGGAATATGGCCACTGTCATTCATTCAATATGTATCTAATAAAATATGGCTGTTTCCATTCTTTAAACCAGAAGCCTTTTAGAGGCTGAGGCTCTGGGGTGTGTGTGTTACTCCCTCTTCAGTCCACGTCCCATGAGGCACGCGAACACTGTCATCACCATCTTGGGTTTTACCTCCACCAGGTCCTCTGGCAGGGCGTACACCCGAGCTCCGATCTTCCTCGCCATGGACACAGCGTACCTGAGGGCAGAGGCTAGAGGTCAGGGGTCACTAATGACTTAACCATATATCACTAGTTATTACAGTTCTGTACCTTATTGTTCCAAACAACACATTACAGTGTGTGTCTGAGTGTGTGTGTGTGTGTATGTGGTGTGTGTGTATGTGGTGTGTGTAGTGTGTATGTGGTGTGTGTAGTGTGTGTATGTGTATATGTAGTGTGTGTGTATGTGGTGTGTGTAGTGTGTGTGTGTATGTGGTGTGTGTGTATGTGGTGTGTGTAGTGTGTGTATGGTGTGTGTGTGTATATGTAGTGTGTGTGTGTGTATACGTAGTGTGTGTGTGTGTGTGTATGTGGTGTGTGTAGTGTGTGTGTGTGTATGTGGTGTGTGTATGTGGTGTGTGTGTGTGTGTGTGTGTGTGTGTATATGTAGTGTGTGTGTGTATGTAGTGTGTGTATGTGGTGTGTGTGTGTATATGTAGTGTGTGTGTGTGTGTGGTGTAGTGTGTGTGTATGTAGTGTGTGTGTGTGTGTGTGTATGTGGTGTGTGTAGTATGTGGTGTGTGTGTGGTGTAGTGTGTGGTGTAGTGTGTGTGTATGGTGTAGTGTGTGTGTGTGTGTGTGTGTGTATGTGATGTGTGTGTGTATGTGGTGTGTGTATGTGGTGTGTGTGTGTGTGTGTGTGTGTGTGTGTGTGTGTATATGTGGTGTGTGTATGTGGTGTGTGTGTGTATATGTAGTGTGTGTGTGTGTGTATATGTAGTGTGTGTGTGTGTGTGTGTGTGTGTGTGTGTGTGTGTGTGTATATGTGTATGTGGTGTGTATATGTAGAGTGTGTGTGTGTAGTGTGTGTGTGTGTGTGTGTGTGTGTGTGTGTGTGTGTGTATGTAGTGTTTAGTGTATGTGTAGTGTGTGTGTTAGTGTGTGTGTGTATGTGTAGTGTGTGTGTGTATGTAGTGTGTAGTGTTTAGTATGTGTGTGTATATGTAGTGTGTGTGTGTGTGTGTGTGTGTGTGTGTATATGTGTATGTGGTGTGTATATGTAGAGTGTGTGTGTGTAGTGTGTGTGTGTGTGTGTACGTGTGTGTGTGTGTGTGTGTGTGTGTGTGTGTGTGTGTGTGTGTGTGTGTGTGTGTGTGTGTGTAGTGTGTGTGTGTGTATGTAGTGTGTAGTGTTTAGTATGTGTGTGTGTGTGTATGTAGTGTGTAGTGTTTAGTATGTGTGTGTGTGTGTGTGTGTATGTGTAGTGTGTGTGTATGTAGTGTGTAGTGTTTAGTGTGTGTGTGTGTGTGTGTGTGTGTGTGTGTGTGTATGTGTAGTGTATGTAGTGTGTAGTGTTTAGTATGTGTGTGTGTGTATGTGTAGTGTGTGTGTGTATGTAGTGTTTAGTATGTGTGTGTGTGTGTATGTGTAGTGTGTGTGTGTGTGTGTGTGTGTAGTGTTTAGTATGTGTGTGTGTGAATGTGTAGTGTGTGTGTATGTAGTGTTTAGTATGTGTGTGTGTGTGTGTGAATGTGTAGTGTGTGTGTATGTAGTGTGTAGTGTTTAGTATGTGTGTGTATGTAGTGTGTAGTGTTTAGAATGTGTGTGTGTGTGTGTGTATGTAGTGTGTAGTGTTTAGTATGTGTGTGTGTGTGTGTATGTGTAGTGTGTGTGTATGTAGTGTGTAGTGTTTAGTATGTGTGTGTGTGTGTGTGTGTGTGTGTATGTAGTGTGTAGTGTTTAGTATGTGTGTGTGTGTAGTGTTTAGTATGTGTGTGTGTGTGTGTGTGTGAATGTGTAGTGTGTGTGTATGTAGTGTGTAGTGTTTAGTATGTGTGTGTGTGTGTGTGTATGTGTAGTGTGTGTGTGTATGTCAGACTGACTTTGCGTTTTCCAGTTTCTCATTATCGGAGAGCATTCCAGTCTTGACAAGGTCATAGGTCACGCTGTGTGGCTGGATGGAGTCAATCAAATCCAAGACAGGAAGACTACCGCTGATACCACGGTCCTGGACACACACACACACACATACACAGCTGTAAACACTACTTTCAGCACACAGAAAAAGAGTTGAGACAAAGAAGATATTTAGATGACCCTTCAATGCAAGTGTGCACTTTGGTTGTGATGTTTAAGTCATTGCAGAGTTTGCTAAACAAATGGATTGATGCAAATGATCAAGCCAGGTTAGCATAGGATAGGTTGGAGCTAACATTTACATTAGAAGGTTTTTGGGAAAGACTTTCCATCTCTACCAGAAGAAGGCTATCATTAGCATCATCGCTAACGACTACACAGTGTCTATAGAGAAACACTGTGTCTATAGAGAAACACTGTGTCTATAGAGAAACACTGTGTCTATAGAGAAACACTGTGTCTATAGAGAAACACTGTGTCTATGGAGAAACACTGTGTCTAGGGAGAAACACTGTGTCTATAGAGAATCACTGTGTCTATGGAGAAACACTGTGTCTATGGAGAAACACTGTGTCTATGGAGAAACACTGTGTCTATGGAGAAACACTGTGTCTATGGAGAAACACTGTGTCTATGGAGAAACACTGTGTCTATGGAGAAACACTGTGTCTATAGAGAAACACTGTGTCTATAGAGAAACACTGTGTCTATAGAGAAACACTGTGTCTATAGAGAAACACTGTGTCTATAGAGAAACACTGTGTCTATAGAGAAACACTGTGTCTATAGAGAAACACTGTGTCTATAGAGAAACACTGTGTCTATAGAGAAACACTGTGTCTATAGAGAAACACTGTGTCTAGGGTTTAGTAACTAAGAATTCCTTGTGAATCACAGATCAAACCGTATAATAAAGATCAGAAAGCCACTCTGTTCCAACTGTCTTGTCACCTTGAAGCTGGAGATCTTGGAGTTCTTCCCGGCTCCAGTCAGGGTTCTGTTGACCCAGTTGATGATGAGGTCATCATTAGCAGCCTCTCCATCTCCAAGGTCTTCCAGAACATTCAGAGTGTATCTGAGGAGGTTATCTATTAGTTAGGTCTGATTGAGGAGCAGGAGGAGGTTATCTATTAGTCAGGTCTGATAGAGGAACAGGAGGAGGTTATCTATTAGTCAGGTCTGATTGAGGAGCAGGAGGAGGTTATCTATTAGTCAGGTCTGATAGAGGAACAGGAGGAGGTTATCTATTAGTCAGGTCTGATTGAGGAGCAGGAGGAGGTTATCTATTAGTCAGGTCTGATAAAGGAGCAGGAGGAGGTTATCTATTAGTCAGGTCTGATAAAGGAGCAGGAGGAGGTTATCTATTAGTCAGGTCTGATAAAGGAGCAGGAGGAGGTTATCTATTAGTCAGGACTGATAGAGGAACAGAAGGTTATCTCGTAGTCAGGCCCCTCCCCCTCTCTCCATCCCTATCTCCTCCCTCCCCTCTCCCTCTTTCCATATCTCTCTCTCTCTCTCCCTCCCTCCCCTCTCCCTCTTTCCATATCTCTCTCTCTCCCCTCTCCCTCTTTCCATATCTCCCTCTTTCCATATCTCTTTCCATATCTCTCTCTCTCTCTCTCTCTCTCTCTCTCTCTCTCTCTCAGATGTTAGATAGATCCTCTCCCTTCCTCTCTCTCTCTCCTTCTCTCCACCCCCCTTGCTCTCTCTCATTTCCCTCCCTCCCTCTCTCCTACCTCCTCATCAGTTGCCAGACCAGTGCCAGGGTGAGGGTGGGATTTCCGTCGTTAATGTCCTGTCCTCCGATGCCAACCAGAGAGAACCCTGCCTTCGCCTTCCCGAGTTCCACCGCATAGTTACAGTTCTCCAGCTTCTTCATGTTGGCCCCTAGCTTGGGGTAGGGAGGGCGGTTGACTTTGTGGTCCCAGTCCACTGGAACCTTAATCCTCTCATAGAGCTGGAGGATGATCAGCGCATCTAACAGATCACTGGAAGGAGGGAGGGAACACATTTTAATGCTTTAATAATATCAAAGTAAAAATCATACCTTTATACAGTATATGGTTAACATGAGGGTTGATATTGTATTTATATTATGAAAGGTAGTTACCCGTATATATGGTTAACATGAGGGTTGATATTGTATTTATATTATGAAAGGTAGTTACCCGTATATATGGTTAACATGAGGGTTGATATTGTATTTATATTATGAAAGGTAGTTACCCGTATATATGGTTAACATGAGGGTTGATATTGTATTTATATTATGAAAGGTAGTTACCCGTATATATGGTTAACATGAGGGTTGATATTGTATTTATATTATGAAAGGTAGTTACCCGTATATATGGTTAACATGAGGGTTGATATTGTATTTATATTATGAAAGGTAGTTACCCGTATATATGGTTAACATGAGGGTTGATATTGTATTTATATTATGAAAGGTAGTTACCGTATATATGGTTAACATGAGGGTTGATATTGTATTTATATTATGAAAGGTAGTTACCCGTATATATGGTTAACATGAGGGTTGATATTGTATTTATATTATGAAAGGTAGTTACCCGTATATATGGTTAACATGAGGGTTGATATTGTATTTATATTATGAAAGGTAGTTACCCGTATATATGGTTAACATGAGGGTTGATATTGTATTTATATTATGAAAGGTAGTTACCCGTATATATGGTTAACATGAGGGTTGATATTGTATTTATATTATGAAAGGTAGTTACCCGTATATATGGTTAACATGAGGGTTGATATTGTATTTATATTATGAAAGGTAGTTACCCGTATATATGGTTAACATGAGGGTTGATATTGTATTTATATTATGAAAGGTAGTTACCCGTATATATGGTTAACATGAGGGTTGATATTGTATTTATATTATGAAAGGTAGTTACCCGTATATATGGTTAACATGAGGGTTGATATTGTATTTATATTATGAAAGGTAGTTACCTGTATATATGGTTAACATGAGGGTTGATATTGTATTTATATTATGAAAGGTAGTTACCCGTATATATGGTTAACATGAACGTTGATATTGTATTTATATTATGAAAGGTAGTTACCCGTATATATGGTTAACATGAGGGTTGATATTGTATTTATATTATGAAAGGTAGTTACCCGTATATATGGTTAACATGAGCGTTGATATTGTATTTATATTATGAAAGGTAGTTACCCGTATATATGGTTAACATGAGGGTTGATATTGTATTTATATTATGAAAGGTAGTTACCCGTATATATGGTTAACATGAGGGTTGATATTGTATTTATATTATGAAAGGTAGTTACCCGTATATATGGTTAACATGAGGGTTGATATTGTATTTATATTATGAAAGGTAGTTACCCGTATATATGGTTAACATGAGGGTTGATATTGTATTTATATTATGAAAGGTAGTTACCCGTATATATGGTTAACATGAGCGTTGATATTGTATTTATATTATGAAAGGTAGTTACCCGTATATATGGTTAACATGAGGGTTGATATTGTATTTATATTATGAAAGGTAGTTACCCGTATATATGGTTAACATGAGGGTTGATATTGTATTTATATTATGAAAGGTAGTTACCCGTATATATGGTTAACATGAGGGTTGATATTGTATTTATATTATGAAAGGTAGTTACCCGTATATATGGTTAACATGAGGGTTGATATTGTATTTATATTATGAAAGGTAGTTACCCGTATATATGGTTAACATGAGGGTTGATATTGTATTTATATTATGAAAGGTAGTTACCCGTATATATGGTTAACATGAGGGTTGACTCCCAGAGAATTCATCCAGTTCCTGAAGGTTCTCTCCTCTCTCGTCTCACCTGAGGCAACAGGACACGGGGAAAGACATGAGGTATGAGGAGGCGTGTGTGTCACTACTGGGGATGTTTAAAGGACAACTGAAGGCAATAAACAACTCCTCTGGTAGAACATGGCCTCTGTGGCGTTGATATGAGAGGCCAGAAACATCTATTCTAGTGTAGAAATGGAATACAAAGTGTAAACAGTATAGTTTTGATCATGATGTCAGTCTCGTCCAAAATTGAGATTTGCGACATAATTAGGAAAAAAAACCACAACCACATATCCACATATCCACATAACCACATATCCACATATCCACATAACCACATATCCACATAACCACATATCCACATAACCACATATCCACATATCCACATAACCACATATCCACATAACCACATATCCACATATCCACATAACCACATAACCCCATATCCACATATCCACATATCCACATAACCACATAACCACATATCCACATAACCACATATCCACATAACCACATATCCACATAACCACATATCCACATATCCACATAACCACATATCCACATATCCACATAACCACATATCCACATAACCACATAACCACATATCCACATATCCACATAACCACATATCCACATAACCACATATCCACATAACCACATATCCACATAACCACATATCCACATAACCACATATCCACATAACCACATATCCACATATCCACATAACCACATATCCACATAACCACATATCCACATAACCACATATCCACATATCTACATAACCACATATCCACATATCCACATAACCACATATCCACATAACCACATATCCACATATCCACATAACCACATAACCACATACCCACATACCCACATAACCACATATCCACATATCCACATAACCACATATCCACATATCCACATAACCACATATCCACATAACCACATATCCACATAACCACATATCCACATATCCACATAACCACATATCCACATAACCACATATCCACATAACCACATATCCACATAACCACATAACCACATATCCACATATCCACATAACCACATATCCACATATCCACATAACCACATATCCACATAACCCCATAACCACATAACCACATATCCACATAACCACATATCCACATAACCACATATCCACATAACCACATATCCACATAACCACATAACCACATATCCACATAACCACATATCCACATATCCACATAACCACATATCCACATAACCACATAACCACATATCCACATAACCACATATCCACATAACCACATAACCACATATCCACATATCCACATAACTCCATATCCACATAACCACATATCCACATATCCACATATCCACATAACCACATATCCACATAACCACATATCCACATAACCACATATCCACATAACCACATAACCACATATCCACATATCCACATAAACACATATCCACATATCCACATAACCACATATCCACATAACCACATATCCACATAACCACATATCCACATATCCACATAAACACATATCCACATATCCACATATCCACATATCCACATAACCACATAACCACATAAACACATAACCACATATCCACATATCCATATAACCACATATCCACATATCCACATATCCACATAAACACATATCCACATATCCACATAACCATATATCCACATATTCACATATCCACATAACCACAGCTGGGTTGGGTTTATTTAAATCCTGCCCACATGCCGACAGCTTGCAAAACACAACTAATCATCAAACCCCCCCCCCACATGCCCACAGCTAGCAGCATCCAAGTAATCATCCATCCTGCCCACATAGATAGATAGATAGATAGATAGATAGATAGATAGATAGATAGATAGATAGATAGATAGATAGATAGATAGATAGATAGATAGATAGATAGATAGATAGATAGATAGATAGATAGATAGATAGATAGATAGATAGATTTTTGAAATGTCTTAATGCCCACAGCTGGCAGCACACAACTAATCATCCATCCTGCCACCACTTGAGAGCCGAAGTGTGTAATTCTGTTGAGAGTCAGGAGGAGTTCTATACACAGATCTAAAGTCAGGAGGAGTTCTATACACAGATCTAGAGTCAGGAGGAGTTCTATACACAGATCTAGAGTCAGGAGGAGTTCTATACACATATCTAGAGTCAGGAGGAGTTCTATACACATATCTAGAGTCAGGAGGAGTTCTATACACAGATCTAGAGTCAGGAGGAGTTCTATACACAGATCTAGAGTCAGGAGGAGTTCTATACACATATCTAGAGTCAGGAGGAGTTCTATACACAGATCTAGAGTCAGGAGGAGTTCTATACACAGATCTAGAGTCAGGAGGAGTTCTATACACATATCTAGAGTCAGGAGGAGTTCTATACACAGATCTAGAGTCAGGAGGAGTTCTATACACAGATCTAGAGTCAGGAGGAGTTCTATACACAGATCTAGAGTCAGGAGGAGTTATATACACAGATCTAGAGTCAGGAGGAATTCTATACACAGATCTAGAGTCAGGAGGAGTTCTATACACAGATCTAGAGTCAGGAGAGTTCTATACACAGATCAGAGCAGAATCAGAGGTGTGTTTTTAAACTCTATATAGCATATCAGATGGCCTATCCACAGGGGGTACTTGAGAAGAGTCCTGAGACCATAAGCCTACTGGTAAAATACACATAAGGGGGTACTTCAGGGGTACTCCGGGCAGAGCAGAATTTAGTTGGTGGTACATGTACAGTATATGATATGTATACCCACCCTCCAGTCTGGACCAGTCCAGGTCCTGCCCCTCAGGCTTGGTGAGTGATGGGTATTTATTAAACAGGTTGGCTACGAAGGCCAGGTTGAGTTTGGGGTTCCCACAGACCACATCAGTAGGGGTCACAAACTGTCTACAGCCCAACCTGTCAGCCTGAACCAGCATACTCTCTGCCCTACGCAGGTCATCTTTCTCCTAGAGAGAGAGAGAGAGAGAGAGAGAGAACAGTTATATACACAGAATTAACAAAAAAACAGAGCAAACTAGAATGATATCTGGCCCTAAACAAACTGACCACTGTGACTAAATACAGTCTGACCTGCTGATGGATAAATACAGTCTGACCTGCTGATGGATGAATACAGTCTGACCTGCTGATGGATGAATACAGTCTGACCTGCTGATGGATGAATACAGTCTGACCTGCTGATGGATGAATACAGTCTGACCTGCTGATGGATGAATACAGTCTGACCTGCTGATGGATGAATACAGTCTGACCTGCTGATGGATAAATACAGTCTGACCTGCTGATGGATGAATACAGTCTGACCTGCTGATGGATAAATACAGTCTGACCTGCTGATGGATAAATACATTCTGACCTGCTGATGGATAAATACAGTCTGCCCTGCTGATGGATAAATACATTCTGACCTGCTGATGGATAAATACAGTCTGCCCTGCTGATGGATAAATACATTCTGACCTGCTGATGGATAAATACAGTCTGCCCTGCTGATGGATAAATACAGTCTGCCCTGCTGATGGATAAATACAGTCTGCCCTGCTGATGGATGAATACAGTCTGACCTGCTGATGGATAAATACAGTCTGACCTGCTGATGGATGAATACAGTCTGACCTGCTGATGGATAAATACAGTCTGACCTGCTGATGGATAAATACATTCTGACCTGCTGATGGATAAATACAGTCTGCCCTGCTGATGGATAAATACATTCTGACCTGCTGATGGATAAATACAGTCTGCCCTGCTGATGGATAAATACATTCTGACCTGCTGATGGATAAATACAGTCTGCCCTGCTGATGGATGAATACAGTCTGCCCTGCTGATGGATAAATACAGTCTGCCCTGCTGATGGATAAATACAGTCTGACCTGCTGATGGATGAATACAGTCTGACCTGCTGATGGATAAATACAGTCTGCCCTGCTGATGGATAAATACAGTCTGACCTGCTGATGGATAAATACAGTCTGCCCTGCTGATGGATAAATACAGTCTGCCCTGCTGATGGATAAATACAGTCTGCCCTGCTGATGGATGAGCTGAACAGAACAGGAGGATATGGTTTTATCCTTGGGGAAGTTCCTACACTGTGATAGTCCTAGCTCATATCCTCAGCTCTACTAACCCTGGACCAACTACGGAAACTACGGAAACTACGGAAACTACGGAAACTTCAGACAAACACAGTCTGCTTCCCAAATAGCACTCTATTCCCTATATAGTGCACTACTATTGGCCAGGGCCCATAGGACCCCAGTCAAACGTACTGCACTATTTATAGAATAGGGTGCCATTTAGGGACAAAGCCATAGATTGTGTGGAACAGATATGATAGCATGTCATGTAGAACATGAATCTATTTCTACACTAGATCTGAATGTTCCATTTAGTTCAACACAAACTGAACCAACAAGATCACAATGGAGAACGGCGCTGATTGCATCGTGATTTAGACCTGGGATTGTCCAATCAGATGGCTCTCATAAGAGTCCAGGGTCAGATGTTATCAAACTGTCACCACGGAAATAGACCCTCCAACAGGACTTTGTTAGGTAGTTAACAGCACTCATTCACACACCTGGTGAGAGCTATAGATATCATACACTGTAAACCGAGTGTACAAAACCCCCTTTTCCCCCCAGAACAGCCTCAATTAATCAGGTCATGGACTCTACAAGGTGTTGAAGGTGTTCTACAGGGATTCTGGCCCATGTTGACTCCAATGCTTCCACAGTTCAATTGTCTGGATGTCCTTTGGGTGGTGGACCATTCTTGATACACACAGGAAACTGTTGAACATGAAAAACCCAGCAGCATTGCAGTTCTTGACACACTCGCCTGGCACATACTACCATACCCCGTTCAAAGGCACTCACTGTAAATATCTTGTCACCTTTTGAATGGCACACGTACACAATCCACTTCTCAATTGTCTCAAGGCTTAAACATCTTTCTTTAACCAATCTCCCTTCATCTACACTGATTGAAGTGGATTTAACAGGTGACATCAATAAGGATCATATCTTTCACCTGGATTCACCTGGTCAGTCTGTCATGGAAAGAGCAGGTGTTCCTAATGTTGTGTTGAGCACCATACATACCGTAGTTTACTCCATTGTATGAACTATGGTGAGAAACCTGAGACACAGCAGTCTGCCAGCCTAAGTATGAAGGAATGAACTCCATCTAAAACCAGCTCCTAGTAGTAGTTCATCTGGGGTTGAATTAACTCCATCTAAAACCGAGAGCTTCAAGTTCCTTGGTGTCTACATCGCTAAGGAATTATCATGGTCCACACGCATCAACACAGTTGTGAAGAGGGTACAACAGTGCCTCTTCCCCCTCAGGAGGTTGAAAAGATTTGGCCCTCAGATCCTCAAAAGGTTCTACAGCTGCAACATCGAGAGCATCTTGACTGGCTGCATCAACTCTTGGTATGGCAACTACTGTACATCACAGGGGCCGAGCTCCCTGTCATCCAGGACCTCTATACCAGGCGGTGTCAGAGGCACAAAACATTTTCAAAGACTCCAGTCACCCTAGTCATAGACGGTTCTCTCTGCTACCGGACGGCAAGCGTTACCGGAGCGCCATCAGGATTATCGAGTGCTTGATATATTTCACACTCACCACATATCTATCTACCTATCTATCTATCTATATATCTATCTATCTATCTATCTATCTATCTATCTATCTATCTATCTATCTATCTATCTATCTATCTATCTATCTATCTATCTATAGTGGAGGTACAGGCCGTATCAGTCCCACTGAGGAGAGTTTGCCCAGTGGGTACCCACTTGTCCAGGCACCACTACACCAAATCAAATCAAATTACAGTTTATTGGTCACATACACTTGTTTATCAGATGTTATTGTGGGTGTAGTGAAATGCTTGTGCTTCTAGCTCCGACAGTGCAGTAATATCTAACAAGTACTATCTAACAATTTCACAACATATAAGGAATTAATTAAGACTGTATACTGTACATATATGGACGAGCGATGTCAGAGCAGCATGGACTAAGATACAGTAGAATAGTATAGAATACAGTTTATACATATGAGATGAGAAATGCAGTATCTATACAGTATATAGTCACCTTACCCCTATACATACAGTATATATACAGTATATAGTCACCTTACCACTATACATACAGTATCTATACAGTATATAGTCACCTTACCCCTATACATACAGTATCTATACAGTATATAGTCACCTTACCACTATACATACAGTATCTATACAGTATATAGTCACCTTACCCCTATACATACAGTATCTATACAGTATATAGCCACCTTACCCCTATACATACAGTATATAAACAGTATATAGTCACCTTACCCCTATACATACAGTATCTATACAGTATATAGTCACCTTACCCATATACATACAGTATCTATACAGTATATAGTCACCTTACCCATATACATACAGTATATATATACAGTATATAGTCACCTTACCCCTATACATACAGTATCTATACAGTATATAGTCACCTTACCCATATACATACAGTATATATATACACTATATAGTCACCTTACCCATATACATACAGTATATATATATACAGTATATAGTCACCTTACCCATATACATACAGTATATATATATACAGTATATAGTCACCTTACCCCTATACATACAGTATCTATACAGTATATAGTCACCTTACCCATATACATACAGTATATATATACACTATATAGTCACCTTACCCATATACATACAGTAAATATATATACAGTATATAGTCACCTTACCCATATACATACAGTATATATATACACTATATAATCACCTTACCCATATACATACAGTATATATATACAGTATATAGTCACCTTACCCCTATACATTGCCGGTTGAAGCAAGTTAATTTAAAGGGCCGGATGAAGCATGTTAATTTAAAGGGCCGGATGAAGCATGTTAATTTAAGGGGCCGGATGAAGCATGTTAATTTAAGGGGCCGGATTAAGCATGTTAATTTAAAGGGCCCGAAGAAGCATGTTAATTTAAGGAGGGACTCACGTTGTATCCAGACATGTTGATCTCAATGCGTTGGTCCTCTTTGCTGCCGTCAGGAGCGATCATGTTCAGCAGGTGGTAGTAGGCCCTAGAGTCCTGCAGGAAACAGACAGAGAATTACTCTCCTGGTAGGAAACACAGAGTTATACTCCTCAGGACAACACAGAACATATAAACATGCCGGAATTCAAGTCAGAGAAATACATGAAATCATAAGGAAGGACTTCATGCCAAAGAGAGTGTAACATTGAATGTACTGTACATTTAATAAGGTACTTTCACTGATAGATAGATAGATAGATAGATAGATAGATAGATAGATAGATAGATAGATAGATAGATAGATAGATAGATAGATAGATAGATAGATAGATAGATAGATAGATAGATAGATAGATAGATAGATAGATAGATAGATAGATAGATTTTTGATCCCTGTGGAGAAATTACTTCATCAAGCAGGAGTAAAAAAATGCCAGAACGAAAATACACAAAAGACAGATACACGATACATAGAGCATCACTATGAAAAAGTATTAAAATACAAGAAGTCGAGTGCAAAAAGCTATAAAAAGACATTGCATAGTATGGGTGGATGGCTGAATATGTACACTATACATTGTTACAGAGTGTTGGTTGAAATAATTATACAATTATCGCAAGTTGATATAAATAAAAACAATATTTGCAAGGTTACAGGTCGATGGCAGAGAAAGATACTTAAATAGCTAAAAATGCATATGACATAAGTGAGGGTAATAATAGTTGACTTAATATACAGACTGGTTAAATGAACAGGTAAGTGAATATTTGCATGGTTAAATTAACTGTACAGGTAAATGACAGGAAGAGATACTTAAATATGTGTGTATGATATAATTTAGGGTAAAAATACTAATTCCCTTAAAATACAGTCCCTAGAACAGGTTTAAATACAGATAAATGCACGTATTGCACGTTCAATATACTAAAAGCAATGAAAAAAAAGATACAACTGACAGGATACTAATATGCATTCCTGAGTGAATGACTACGTAAGTTCAGTCCAAGAATTACTTACAATATTGCACGTGATATGATATAACAACTGTACATGAATATGTATATACAGACCTGAATGAATGAGTGCTGAATGAATAAGTCCTGAGTGAATGAGTGATTACAGACCAGAGTTACTCACGGATGGATGCCTAATTGTTAAACTAGGTCCTAACACCCCAACAGTTCCAGGTCTATGTTGCCGACGGCACGGCACCCCGGTGAGGCATTATATAGTCTAATAGCCGCCGGCAGGAAGGACCTCCTGTAGCGCTCTCTGGCACACCGTGGTGGGATCAGTCTGAGACTGAAGGTGCTCCTCTGCATCATAACCATGGCATGCAGAGGGTGGGTGACGTTGTCCATGATGGCCAGCAGTTTGGCCAGGATCCGTCTCCCCGTCACCTCCTCTAGAGTGTCAATACTAATCCCCAGGACAGAGCTAGCCTTCCTGATCAGCTTATTTACCCGAGAAGCATCACCAGCCTTTATGTTGGCGCCCCAGCACACAACTGCAAAAAATATTTAAAAGATTCTACCACAGACTGGTAGAAGGTATGCAGTAGTTTACTGCACACGTTGAAGGACCTGAGCCTCCTCAGAAAGTAGAGTCGGCTCTGGCCCTTTTTGTACAGGGCCCCGGTGTTACCAGCCCATTCCAGCCTGTTGTCCATATGGACTCCCAGGAACTTGTATGACCCAACCATTTCCACATCCATCCCCTGTATAGGGACTGCAGTCAGTTGGGCCTTGGTTCTCCTGAAGTCCACCACCATCTCCTTTGTTTTGCTGATGTTGAGCTGATACTGTCTGAAGCATGGGAGGAGACGGAAGTCTGATACTGTCTGATACTGTCTGAAGCATGGGAGGAGACAGGCACCATAGACACAGAGACAGAGAAATTAGACAGAGACATGAGACAGAGACAGAAAGGGAGACAGAGACAGAAAAATTTGACAGAGACAGACAGGGAGACAGATACAGAGAAATGAGACAGAGACAGACAGGGAGACAGAGACAGACAGGGAGAAAGAGACAGAGAAATGAGACAGAGACAGACAGGGAGACAGAGACAGACAGGGAGACAGAGAAAGACAGGGAGACAGAGAAATGAGAGACACAGACAGGGAGACAGAGACAGACAGGGAGACAGAGACAGACAGGGAGACAGAAAAACAGGGAGACAGAGAAATGAGAGACACAGACAGGGAGACAGAGACAGACAGGGAGACCGAGACAGACAGGGAGACAGAGACAGACAGGGAGACAGAGACAACTAGGTGATTCATCATTCTGACTGAGGCAGTTGAAGGAGAGGTGAAGGAGAGAGGAGATTATATATAAATATATATATATATATATATATATATATATATATATATATATATACAGTATACTGTATGTATATATGAGAGAGAGAGAGAAAGAGAGAGAGAGAGAGAGAACTTGGGTTAGGATTATGTTTAGGAAAAGAGGTTAGGATTAGGGGTTGGAGGTCAGGGTTAAAGGTCAGAGATTACCTTGATGTCGGAGGAGAGGTTGTTGATCTTGCTGAAGCCAGCATTCTCTAGGTGAAAGTTAGCCCAGCGGAGCAGCAGCTCCTCGGGGGACAGCTTCATCAACTCCTCCAGACTCTCTCCCTCACGCAACAATGCAGCCAGGGCTACACACACACACACAAGTTAACAATACCCTACCTGTGTGTATGTGTGTGTATGTGTGTGTGTGTATGTGTGTGTGTGTGTGTGTGTGTGTGTGTGTGTATGTGTGTGTGTGTGTGTGTGTGTGTGTGTGTGTGTGTGTGTGTGTGTGTGTGTGTGTGTGTGTGTGTGTGTGTGTGTGTGTGTGTGTGTGTGTGTGTGTGTGTGTGTGTGTGTGTGTGTGTGTGTATGTGTGTGTGTACCTTCGTTCCTGCTGAGTTCTATATCAGCGAATAGTCCAATCTTAATGATCTGCCACAGCAGGCCCAGCACCAGATGTGGTTTCCCTTCTCTCAGGTCCAGAGCTCCGATGTTAACTACATGACAACCAATAGCAGAGGCAGAGTTCAGAGCCAGGTTGAGATTCTCCTGTAGGGGAGAGGAGAGAGATAGACATAGAGAGAGAGAGATAGAGAGCGAGAGAGCGAGAGAGAGAGAGAGAGAGAGAGAGAGAGCGAGAGAGAGAGAGAGAGAGAGAGAGAGCGAGAGAGATAGTGAGAGAGAGAGAGAGAGAGAGGGAGAGACGGAGAGAGAGACAGAGAGAGGTCATGAGCAGATGACCTCCTGAAAATTTCAGCATGTTTTTACAAAAAGATCGATTTTTACGAAAAGATAACCTTCACTCTAAATCATGCGACAAAAAAACAGCAGATGGCTGCACAACTATACATACATATACATAACCTGGCTGCTTAATTATGGCAAAACTCATACAACCAAGGATGTCTATTTCAAACCTGTTACATATGCAGAATTCCATAACAAAGCCATCACCTACAGAGAGATGAACCTGGAGAAGAGTCCCCTAAGCAAGCTGGTCCTGGGGCTTTGTTCACAATCACAAACAGACCCCACAGAGCCCCAGGACAGCAACACAATTAGACCCAACCACATCATGAGGAAACAAAAAGAGAATTACTTGACATATTGTAAAGAATTAACAAAAAAACAGAGCAAACTAGAATGCTATTTAGATATAGGTACTTTATTGATCCCCCGGGGGGGAAATTTCATCATTCATTCATTTGTCCCTAAACAGAGAGAACACAGTGGCAGAATACCTGACCACAGTGACTGACCCAAACTTAAGGACAGCTTTGACTATGTACAGACTCAGCGAGCATAGCCTTGCTATTGAGAAAGGCCGCTGTAGGCAGACCTGGCTCTCAAGAGAAGACAGGCTATGTGCACACTGCCCACAAAATGAGGTGGAAACTGAGCTGCACTTCCTAACCTCCTGCCAAATGTATGACCATATTAGAGACATATATTTCCCTCAGATTACACTGATCCACAAAGAATTAAAACACAAACCTAATTTTGATAAACTCTCATATCTATTGGATGAAATACCACAGTGTTCATCACAGCAGCAAGATGTGTGACCTGTTGTCACAAGAAAAGGACAACCAGTGAAGAACAAATACCATGTAAATACAACCCATATTTATGTTGATTTATTTTCCCATTTATACTTTAACTATTTGCACATCGTTACAACACTGTATATAATATGACATTTGAAATGTCTGAGTGTAATGTTTACTGTTAATTTTTATTGTTTATTTCACTTTTGTTTATTATCTACTTCACTTGCTTTGACAATGTTAACATATGTTTCCCATGTTAATAAAGCCCTTACATTGACTTTAATTGAGAGAGAGACAGTGAGAGTGAGAGTGAGAGTGAGAGTGAGAGTGAGAGAGACAGAGAGAAAGAGAGAAAGAAAGAAAGAAAGAAAGAAAGAAAGAAAGAAAGAAAGAAAGAAAGAAAGAAAGAAAGAAAGAAAGAAAGAAAGAAAGAAAGAAAGAAAGAAAGAAAGAAAGAAAGAAAGAAAGAGACCAGAAGAAGTGAAGGGTATTAGATATACTGGACCTACCTGTATGGTGAAGGGAGTGAGCTTCTTCTTGTTGATGGTTCTCTCATCAATGGTGTCTGGGACGGACAGGTTGATCATTTTACTGCAGGAGAGACACACATTGCAGTCAACAAACCTGTAAGTCCCTCTAGATAAGAGCGTCTGATAAACTGCCAGAACCAATGAGTGTCTCACCAGAGTATGATGCCGTCTCCTACAGCAGTGAACAAACTGTTGGGGGTGTTGGGGTTCATAGGGAGGACGTGTTTACAGTCTGGGTCCTTCTCCAGCGCTGCATTGATCCAGTTAACAAACGCATAACGCTCCTCCTCTACAAATACACACACTGGGTTAATAACACACACACTGGGTTAATAATACACACACTGGGTTAATAATACACACACTGGGTTAATAATACACACACTGAGTTAATAATACACACACTGGGTTAATAACACACACACTGGGGGTTAATAACACAACCACACTGGGGGTTGAAAACACAACCACACTGGGGGTTAATAACACAACCACACAGTAGGGCTACCTGAGAATGAGTGTTGTGTTCCTTCACTAGACAGCTCACTGGTTCCTCCTATAGCCAGAATCCCCTCCTTCCTGTTGATGGCCTTCCTGAAGCTCTTAGCTATGTCATCACCCTTCAGCTCCTTGGCGATCTGTAAAACACGTCACAGGTGGGATCTGCACCCAGATACGACTACCGCACCGCCAAACCATGAGCCTGTCTCGTGTCTCATACGACTACAGGAGGTCCTTCCTGCACTGGGGTGCCATGCCGTCATAGACCTGGAACTGTTGGGGTGTTAGGACCTAGTTTAACAATTAGGCATACATCCATCCGTGAGTAACTCTCTGGTCTGTAATCACTCATTCACTCAGGACTTATTTATTCAGCACTCATTCATTCAGGACTGTATGTACATATGTTTTTGTTTGTCCCGTCTCATGTCGCGTGTAAATAGTTTGTAATTAGTCTGTCTTTCCATATATTTTATTATTCCCGATATACTTCTCCTGCAACCTGCCTCACCCAACGTGAAACAGACCTAATATCTTTATTTCTTTACTTTTTCATAATTTAACTGAACCACTGTCAGAAGCTAGCCTGCTACCTAGCTTGCTAACTATCTACTAGCCATTGCTAACCACTGCTAGCGGTCCTCACCACTGCTCTGCCTGCATTAGTTCAGACAATATTGGCTAGTCTGCACAGCGCGCTACCAACCCAGCACATATCGGATTGCGTTCCCTTCCACTTCACCGGATTTCTACCGAAATCACAGGACCATCACACCGGATCATCACAGCTAGCTAGCTGCAATCGAGTGGCTGTTGTTGTTTTTGGCTAACACCATTGTTTCATACGCTACCTTGAGCTAGCCTCGATCTAGGCCCATCTCCCGGCCAGCCGACGTGTACGAGCTAATCTCCCGGGCTACAGTACCTTTGTCAACCTGCCTTGACCTTCTACTGTCAACACGGAGCCCCGCCGAGCCACCACGACTGGTCTGCCGACGTGATTGTCCGACGTGGTCTCAACAGGCTTTTCCTCTGTCTGTCTGTCTGTCTGTCTGTCTGTCTGTCTGTCTGTCTGTCTGTCTGTCTGTCTGTCTGTCTGTCTGTCTGTCTGTCTGTCTGTCTGTCTGTCTGTCTGTCTGTCTGTCAGTCTGTCTGTCTGTCTGTCTATCTATCTATCTATCTATCTATCTGACCATGACCATGACCATAACACAGACCATAACACTGACAGCCTGTAAGTCCTTCCCATGAACACTGGCTGCTTGTAACACTGACAGCCTGTAAGAAATGGTATGTGTGTGTGGAGGTAATCATGTTAAGTGGTGTTGGATGGTGTGATGTGAGGACTGTGTAGACTCAGTCCAAGATGGTAGCTTGCCAGGCATCAGATCCTGATTCATCATGACCAGCATAATGGAAGATAAACACCCCCTACACTCAGACTTAGGGTCCTGTCCATAAACACCCCCTACACTCAGACTTAGGGTCCTGTCCATAAACACCCCCTACACTCAGACTTAGGGTCCTGTTATAAACACCCCCTACACTCAGACTTAGGGTCCTGTCCATAAACACCCCCTACACTCAGACTTAGGGTCCTGTTCATAAACACCCCCTACACTCAGACTTAGGGTCCTGTCCATAAACACCCCCTACACTCAGACTTAGGGTCCTGTCCATAAACACCCCCTACACTCAGACTTAGGGTCCTGTTCATAAACACCCCCTACACTCAGACTTAGGGTCCTGTCCATAAACACCCCCTACACTCAGACTTAGGGTCCTGTCCATAAACACCCCCTACACTCAGACTTAGGGTCCTGTCCATAAACACCCCCTACACTCAGACTTAGGGTCCTGTTCATAAACACCCCCTACACTCAGACTTAGGGTCCTGTCCATAAACACCCCCTACACTCAGACTTAGGGTCCTGTCCATAAACACCCCCTACACTCAGACTTAGCCCTTAGCCCCTAGCCCCTAGCCCTTAGCCCCTAGCCCCTAGCTTTTTCCAGTCCTGAGACTCACCGAGAGGAACTCGTCGAAGCTGATCTGGTTGTCTTTGTTGCGGTCCAGTTTCTTGATGATCTCTCTCACCTTGTATCCCGGCAACGGTAGGTTAGCTTCTTTAAACAACTCAGTCAGCTCCAAGTCACAGATAAAGCCATTACTGTTGGTATCTGGAGAGAGGGAGGGAGGGAAGGAGGGAGGGAGAGAGAAATGTGAGAAGACAGAGTGAAAGGTGGGGAGACAGAGTGAAAGGTGTGGAGACAGAGAGAAAGGTGTGGAGACAGAGAGAAAGATGGGGACACAGAGAGAAAGGTGTGGAGACAGAGAGAAAGATCTATACATTTTACACCATCTATTTTACACTATCTATACATTTTACACCATCTATTTTACACTATCTATACATTTTACACCATCTATTTTACACTATCTATACATTTTACACCATCTATTTTACACTATCTATACATTTTACAAACCCCTTCATATTAGTGGATTCAGCTATTTCAGCCACACCCATTGCTGACAGGTCTATAAAATTGAGCACACAGCCATGCAATCTCCATAGACAAACATTGGCAGTAGAATGGCCTTACTGAAGAGCTCAGTGACTTTCAACGTGGCACCGTCATAGGATGCCGCCTTTGCAACAAGTCAGTTCGTCAGATTTCTGCCCTGCTAGAGTTGCCCTGGTCAACTGTAAGTGCTGTTATTGTGAAGTGGAAACGTCTAGGAGTAACAACGACTCAGCCGCAAAATGGCAGGTAGCCTAGTGGTTAGAGCGTTGGGCCTGTAACTGAAAGGTTGCAGGATCGAATCCCCGAGCTGACAAGGTCAAAATCTGTCGTTCTGCCCCTGAACAAGGCAGTTAACCCACTGTTCCTAGGCCGTCATTGTAAATAAGAATTTGTTCTAAACTGACTTGACTAGTTAAATAAAGTTAAATAAAAAATAAATAAAATAAAAAAGTGGAAGGCTCACAGAATGGGACCGATGACCGACGAGTGCTGAAAATTGTTGGTCCTCGGTTGGAACACTCACTCGCAACGTCAGCACAAGAACTGTTTGTCTGGAGCTTCATGAAATGGGTTTCCATGCTGAGCATCCGCACACAAGCCTAAGATCACCATGTGCAATGTCAAGAGTCGGCTGGAGTGGTGTAAACGTGTTGGACTCTGGAGTGATGGAAACGTGTTCTCTGGAGTGATGAATCACGCTTCACCATCTGGCAGTCCGACGGACAAATCTGGGTTTGGCGGATGCAAGGAGAACGCTACCTGTCCGAATGCATAGTGCCAACTGTAAAGTTTGGTGGAGGAGGAATAATGGTCTGGGTCTGTTTTTCATGGTTCAGGCCCCTTAGTTCCAGTGAAGGGAAATCTTAATGCTACAGCATGCAATGATATTCTAGACTATTCTGTTCTTCCAACTTTGTGATAACAGTTTGGGGAAGGCCCTTTCCTGTTTCAGCATGACAACGCCACGTGCATAAAGCAAGGTCCATACAGAAATGGTTTGTCGAGATCGGTGTGGAAGAACTTAAATATAAATGTTTTAACCTTTATTTAACTAGGCAAGTCAGTTTAGAACAAATTCTTATTTACAGTGACGGCCTAGGAACAGAGGGTTAACTGCCTTGTTTAGGGGCAGAACGACAGATTTTTACCTTGGGGATTCAATCCAGCAACATTTCAGTTAAAAGCCCAACACTCTAACCACTCAGCTACCTGTCACCTCAACTTGACTGGCCTGCACAGAGCCCTGACCTCAACCACATCAAACATCTTTGGGATTAATTGGAACACAGACTGCGAGCCAGGCCTAATCTTCCAACATCAGTTCCTGACCTCACTAACGTTCTTGTGGCTGAATGGATGGAAATCGTGGCTGAATGGAAGTCCACACAGCAATGTTCCAACATCTAGTGGAAAGCCTTCCCAGAAGAGTGGAGAATGTTATAGCAGCAAAGGGGGACCAACTCCATATTAATGTCCATGATTTCTGAATGAGATGTTGGACGAGCAGGTGTCCATATACTGCTGGAATGAGATGTTGGACCAGCAGGTGTCCATATACTGCTGGAATGAGATGTTGGACAAGCAGGTGTCTACATACTGTTGGAATGAGATGTTGGACCAGCAGGTGTCCACATACTGTTGGAATGAGATGCTGGACAAGCAGGTGTCCATATACTGTTGGAATGAGATGTTGGACCAGCATGTGACCACATACTGTTGGAATGAGATGTTGGACCAGCAGGTGTCCACATACTGTTGGAATGAGATGTTGGACCAGCAGGTGTCCACATACTGTTGGAATGAGATGTTGGACCAGCAGGTGTCCATATACTGTTGGAATGAGATGTTGGACCAGCAGGTGTCTACATACTGTTGGAATGAGATGTTGGACCAGCAGGTGTCTACATACTGTTGGTCATGTATAGTATGTACATTGGCACTCACCAACTTTCTGGAAGGCCTCTCTGAGCTCCTCCATCTCATCTTTAGTTATCTTTCCCGCCATCTTTAGTTTCTACCAGAGAAACACTATCTTCTCTGATTACACTGCCCTGAGTCTGGAGAGGAGGAGAAGAGAGAGAGAGGGAGGGAGTGAGAGAGGGAGAGAGAGAGAGAGAATGAGAGGAGAGGAGAGAGGGGGGTAAGAGAGAGGGGGGAGAGAGAGAGAGGAAAGGATGTAGAGAGAGAGAGCGAGAGAGAGAGAGATAGAGAGAGAGAGCGAGAGAGAGAGAGAAGAGAAATTGTTAACATTGCATTCTCTGGTGACAGCTCTGGTGGACATTCCTGCAGTCAGAGAGAGATAGAGAGAGAGAGAGAGAGAGAGAGAGAGAGAGAGAGAGAGAGAGAGAGAGAGAGTGTCACGAATCAAGCCTCTGTGGTTCCTCCTACTCGCCTACCAGAGGGCGCCCTCTCCAGAATATTGACATTACCCTTTTTAGACTCCATTTCCCATGACCCCGTGCCTGTTACTGATTATTGGCACACCTGCCACTTATCACCCAGACTGATTATCTGCACACCTGCCACTCATCATCAAGGCTATTTATACAGCCTTTCTTCAGTGCGAAGTCTTGTTCTGCCCTGGCTAACATTTCTGAGCGTTTCCCCTGGTTTCCTGGTTTCCTTGTTTCCTTGTTGCTGACCCTGGACTGTTTTCATTCAGATCGACCCTTTGCCTCTTGCCTTTGTGACTCTGCTTAGTTTGCCTGGATATTCACCGCTCTGTCTGCTGCCTGCCCTGATACTCTGCCTGCCTCTTGATTACGTTTGTGTTTTGCCTTGGATATCTCTCTTGCTGGTGTTTGACCCCTGCCTGTTGGTTCTACGTTTATTACTGTTCAATAAATACTGCACATGGATCTCAACGCCGCTGCCTCTTCCTTACAGAAGACTTCGCCAGACATAGATCCAGCAACGATCAACCAGTTATCCACCGAGGTCTCCGCCCAAGCTAACGTCCTGGTTACACACCAACACCAACTGGAGCGTCTAACAGCCTTGACTGAGCAATTAGTAAGAACGCTACAACAACTCAGTTTACCCAAACAAAACCCTAACCCACCTGCAGCGAGCCCAGCAGCCAGTATGCCCATATCTAATTCCTCCACCGCGAATCCTCGTCTTGCTTTCCCGGAGAAATTCGATGGGTCGCCCGCCAAGTGTAAGGGATTTCTTCTTCAATGTTCCCTGTTCGTCGACCAACAACCCACGTTATACCCCAATGACACCAGTCGTATAGCTTTTGTGGGTACTTTGTTAACTGGTCGAGCTCTGGAATGGGCTACTGCAGCATGGACCGATGGTCAGTCCCCATTTTCTTCTTTTTCTGGCTTCCTACAACGATTTCGCGAAGTGTTTGATCACCCGGAGGAGGGTAAGGATCCCGGTGTTCAGCTCTTGGCTCTCCAGCAAGGAAGAAACACAGCTGCTGAGTTTGCACTCACCTTTCGCACGTTGGCAGCACAAACGGACTGGGTTGAAACCACTCTGAAGTTGCTGTTTCGCCAAGGTCTGAATCTGGAACTTCAATCTGAACTGGCATGCCGCGATGAAGGAGCTACTTTGGACCAATTCATTAATCTGGCAATCCGCATTGATAATTTGATACGATAACGCAGACCCACTAGAAATCTAGCCTACCACACTACCACATCTCCGGACGCGATCAACCTGAACCCATGCAGATCGGAGGCACCCGTATCACTTCAGAGGAGAGAGAACGACGCATTCAACAGAATCTTTGTTTGTATTGTGGTCAACCAGGACACCTAAAGGCCTCCTGCCCCAGGCGACCCCCTCTTCACAACACTACTGCTGTAAGTCCTTCAAACCCTATCTCTCGCTCTTCGTCATGTGTAGAATTCTCAGCTACGTTAACGTTCTCTGGCAAATCCGTAATAACCACGGCCATGATTGATTCAGGAGCAGCGGGTAATTTTATTGACAGTGATTTTGCCCAGTCTATTCGTATTCCATTAATACCCTGTGAACCTTTGTTGGCAGTGGAGGCGCTAGACGGACGTCCCCTGGGTGCAGGCCATGTCCATTACACCACCGGATGTGTAACACTGCAAACTGGTTCCTTACACACTGAAACCATTCAGTTATTCCTTATCCAGTCACCCAACCATCCCATAATTCTTGGACTTCCCTGGCTACAAGAACACAATCTGCAGATTTCCTGGATCGATAAACAAATCACCCAGTGGTCCGACAACTGTCAACGAAATTGTCTACAATCTGCCGCCCCCACGCCGGTTCAAGCCGCTACTGTACTTCTGGAACCATCTTCTGCTCCACATCTTCCACCAGAATATAGCGATCTTAAGGAGGCCTTCAGCAAGATCAAGGCATCTCAACTTCCAGCTCATCGTTCCAGTGATTGTAGTATCGAACTCATTCCAGATTCTACGCTCCCTAAAGGTCGCATCTTCCCCCTATCACAACCCGAATCAGAAGCCATGATTCAACGATACCTTCCGAGACATGCTAAACAGATGGGTTATCGTATACATTGATGACATTCTCATCTACTCAGACTCCCTCGAAGATCACGTCAAACACGTTCGTATGGTCCTACAACGCTTAATCACTCAGCAATTATATGCCAAGGCAAAGAAATGTGAGTTTCACCAAACCTCCGTGTCGTTTCTTGGTTACGAAATCAGCCCAGAAGGAGTGGCCATGAATGACAAGAAGGTGCAGGCGGTGCTGAAATGGCCACAACCCAACATGATCAAGGAGCTGCAACGATTTCTAGGGTTTGCTAACTTTTACAGACGCTTTATTAGAGGCTTCAGTACTATTGCAGCTCCTTTGACATCCATGACCAAGAGAGGAGGACAAAGACTACTCTGGTCACCAGCAGCCTTACAGTCTTTTCACGACCTGAAGAACCGTTTTACCAGTGATGAACACGAGTTCATCATAGAGGTGGATGCATCCAACACTGGCATCGGTGCAATTCTCTCTCAACGTCAGGGCACACCCTCCAAAATGTTCCTGTGTGCCTATTTCTCACGTAAGCTCACCACAACCGAGCAGAACTATGATGTCGGGAACCGTGAACTGTTAGCCACGAAGGCTGCCTTTGAGGAATGGCGACATTGGTTGGAGGGGGCCAAACATCCTTTCTTGGTACTAACTGACCACAGAAATCTGGAATATCTACGATCCGCTAAAAGACTCAACCCAAGGCAAGCAAGATGGGCACTATTCTTCACAAGGTTCAATTTCACAGTCACTTACTGACCTGGGTCAAAGAACATTAAGGCAGACGCTCTCTCCCGGCAACATGAATCCTCTCATCAACCACCATCCGGCGAATCCATCATCTCACCCACACTCATTCTTGCTCCAGTTCAGTGGGATATTATGACAGAGTTAACAGAGGCTCAAAGATCAGATCCACCTCCACCAGACTGCCCACCCGACAGAACATACGTACCACCATCCTTCCGCAAGAGAATCACCCAATACGTCCATTCATCACCCAGTTCCGGCCACCCTGGCATCACCGCCACTCTTCAACTACTTACAAATCACTTTTGGTGGCCTTCCATACAGAAAGATACCATCTCCTTCATTCAGAACTGTCCCACGTGCAGTGTCTCCAAATCCTCCAAACAACTTCCAGCCGGTCTACTACAACCATTACCCATCCCTCGACGTCCTTGGTCTCACATTGCCATAGACTTTGTCACCGACCTCCCCAACTCACAAGGCCACACCACCATACTCACAGTGATAGATCGCTTCTCCAAAGCCTGTCGAATCATCCCATTACCTAAGCTACCCACAGCCTTTGAAACTGCTGAGCACCTGTGTAATTATGTGTTTCGATTCTATGGTTTACCTGAAGACATCATCTCGGACCGAGGACCCCAATTCACCTCCCGCTTATGGTCAGCATTCTTTCGACAGCTCAATATCAATGTCAGTCTCACATCTGGTTACCATCCACAATCCAATGGGCAAACTGAACGTCTTAATCAAGAACTCACTCGATTTCTAAGGTCTTACTGCCACCAGAATCAATCAGACTGGAGTCGCTACTTACTATGGGCTGAGTATGTTCAAAACTCCCTCCGCAAGTCCTCTACTGGTATGACTCCCTTTCAGTGTGTCCTCGGCTTTCAACCCCCATTATTCCCATGGTCAGGAGAACCCACTGAACTCCCAGCAATCAACGACTGGTTACAAAGAAGCGAGACTACCTGGAATGAGGCCCATGTTCATCTGCAACGAGCTATTATGAGACAGAAGGAACAGGCGGATCGTCGCCGGCGTCCCAATCCGACATATCTTCCTGGTCAATGGGTCTGGCTCTCTTCACGTGATCTTCGCCTTCGGCTGCCATGCAGAAAGCTCAGTCCCAGGTACGTGGGTCCTTTCAGAATAGTCAGACAGATTACCCCTGTCTCTTATCGATTGGCTTTACCATCCAGTTACCGTATCTCACCCACTTTTCATGTCTCCTTGCTCAAGCCCGCTGGTGGTCCGAGAGGGGAGGGGGAAGAGGAGGCAAGAACTCCTGGATTCCCGACGCCGGGGAGGAGCTCTACAGTACCTCGTGGATTGGGAGGGGTATGGCCCGGAGGAGAGGCTCGACCCTTCTCTCACTTCTGAGTTTCATCGAACCCATCCGGAAAAACCAGCCCCTCGAGCTCGAGGAAGACCCCGGTGTCAGTTGCCTCCTCGCGTCAGGAGCCGCTCGCAGGGGGGGGGGCTCTGTCACGAATCAAGCCTCTGTGGTTCCTCCTACTCGCCACCAGAGGGCGCCCTCTCCAGAATATTGACATTACCCTTTTTAGACTCCATTTCCCATGACCCCGTGCCTGTTACTGATTATTGGCACACCTGCCACTTATCACCCAGACTGATTATCTGCACACCTGCCACTCATCATCAAGGCTATTTATACAGCCTTTCTTCAGTGCGAAGTCTTGTTCTGCCCTGGCTAACATTTCTGAGCGTTTCCTTGTTTCCTCGTTTCCTCGTTGCTGACCCTGGACTGTTTTCATTCGGATCGACCCTTTGCCTCTTGATTACGTTTGTGTTTTGCCTTGGAAATCTCTCTTGCTGGTATTTGACCCCTGCCTGTTGGTTCTACGTTTATTACTGTTCAATACATACTGCACATGGATCTCAACGCCGCTGCCTCTTCCTTAGAGAGAGAGAGAGAGAGATTTGTTGTTGTCTGTTAGGTTATCAATGTATGTGAGTCAATGCAACATTTTCTGGTCCATGGTGTTGCATGTGAATGTGTGAAAAAAGACCCTTACACCCAGTCTTGGACCACACACCCTCTCCACTGAATAGCAGGCTAGTGATTGCTTTGCAAAGCTTGCAATCTTTTCTAGCTCTTTCTGTAGATTTTGCTGTGACGTAGTGTCCCCATGAGTGACAGAACACTGAGCCAATCACGGTGCAACTAGAGAACATTACCAACCCCTACGCTCTGTATTTTCCGCTGGCTGCCCCACCACCACAGAAAGCACTGAGCCAGGCTGCCCCACCACCACAGAAAGCACTGAGCCAGGCTGAAACACCACCACAGAAAGCACTGAGCCAGGCTGCCCCACCACCACAGAAAGCACTGAGCCAGGCTGAAACACCACCACAGAAAGCACTGAGCCAGGCTGCCCCACCACCACAGAAAGCACTGAGCCAGGCTGCCCCACCACCACAGAAAGCACTGAGCCAGGCTGCCCCACCACCACAGAAAGCACTGAGCCAGGCTGCCCCACCACCACAGAAAGCACTGAGCCAGGCTGCCCCACCACCACAGAAAGCACTGAGCCAGGCTGCCCCACCACCACAGAAAGCACTGAGCCAGCAGCATGGCATCCTTTACACTATCATGCTAGCAGATACCAATAGACTTCCAGTCATTGTGAAATGTCCCTTTAACACTTCAGAATGTACTGTATAGAGACTGGCAGCAGTCCAACATCCCCTTAGCCTAGGACTACTATTTCCTGGGTGGGCTGAACATAAAGTCCAGATCAGTTCTCTGGGAGAAGAGTTCCGGTTAGTAATGTGTCCTTGGTGCTGCTGACTCACCGGCTGTCTGTCTGAGGAGCACCACTAACTGTAGTAGCAGGCTGGATCCCTTAGAGGGAACACTCACACAGCCACACCCATACACACACACACACACTCCCCAGTTGCAGCCAGAGAGGTTGAGTTGCATCACAACCAAACAGATCAGATCCCTCCTCTCTAACAAGAAGCACAATGCAATGCATCTAATTAATTAATTAATTACCAGGGAGATGCCCCAGCTTAGATCTATGCTGTGTATCATTAACTATTGTTTTTCCAAACTGGGATTTTTTTGGCTTTAGGCTATAGGTTATATTTCAGTAACCAGCATACCACTATAGATGATCAAAATAAAACAGAGAGTGAGACAGAGAGAGAGAGGGAGAGAGAGAGAGAGAGAGACTGAGAGAGAGATAAAGAGAGAGAGAGAGAGAGAGAGAGACAGAGAGAGAGAGAGAGAGAGAGAAACTGAGAGAGAGAGAGAGAGAGAGACTGAGAGAGAGACAGAGAGAGACTGAGAGAGAGAGATAAAGAGAGAGAGAGAGATAGAGACTGAGAGAGAGAGAGAGACTGAGAGAGAGAGAGACTGAGAGAGAGACTGAGAGAGAGAGATAAAGAGAGAGAGAGAGATAGAGACTGAGAGAGAGAGAGAGACTGAGAGAGAGAGAGACTGAGAGAGAGAGAGAGAGAGAGAGAGGGGGGGGGGGAGAGAGAGAGAGAGAGGGGGGGGGGGGAGAGAGAGAGAGAGGGGGGGGGGGAGAGAGAGAGAGAGGGGGGGGGAGAGACTGAGAGAGAGAGAGAGGGGGGGGGGGAGAGACTGAGAGAGAGAGAGAGAGAGAGAGAGAGAGAGAGTATATGACTGATGATAAAGGAGTTGTTCTCATGGCAGAGCATGCACAGACGATACGTCATTCATTCCCCACATTGTCATTGACCACGCGCTGTCCTCCCTGCGGGGGGAACATAGCCTTCTCTCTTTCTCTCTGTAGACTAAAACACGATCAACTGAACATCTGCTGTTACGGCTGTTATGTCTAATGTAATGTTGTGCATCTTCTCGCCCTTTGTTGGCCAAACAACACGCGGTTTTATGAAACAACACGCGGTTTTATGAAAGTTATGATGGGATATAAAAACCGTGCAAGGACAAGTCACTTAGTTCCATGTGGAAATAGCGAGGAAGGAACAATTATTTCTACTGAATGGTATAATTGTGTCCACAACACGTTGTAATAGCCTAACCTTGATATGCTACTCTGGTAAAATGTAAACACAAATACCAAAGTAATAACGCAATGTCCTGGACAGTAAAGGTAATTATGTGTCACTTCGGATATTCTTAAACAGTATTTATTCTTTAGCCTACATTCAGGGGAGTGGAATATTAGTTAGCCTACCTATAAAAGTAATCAGAGAGAATGATTACGAGTTGAAACAGAAACAGACGTAACCTAGCGCAACATTAGTGAGTTGGTTAGATCCTTCATAGTAGATAGAATAGAACAAATCAATCACTTACTTTCTCTCCACCGATGTGTGAATCCCGCTGTCTGTCGTCCTGCAGCACAATCACATCTCTGGTCCCACTCCCTTCTCCCGGCCCGCCCACTCACAGCCTATTGGTCAGCCTCCGACAGACTCCATGTCGCTGATTGGAAGCATCATCAGCGTCTGGGCTGTGGCTTGGCTTCTCACAAACTACATCCACATTGTCTAACACCCTGTAGTCCATTTACTGATCATAAACACCACTGCTTATATTCCAAACACAACATGTTGTAAAGGGTTTTTATTTACAGTGACAAGAGAACAGAACAAATTTAACTTAATTATTTTAAATTATTTATTTATGAATGAATCACAGACAGATGTGTTGGTTTGTTTCTCTTTCATTAATTGACAGATAAAGGAACCTGTCACTAGTTATTTAGTGTTTCCTGCATAAGAACTGTTGCATGAACACACATACAGTTGAAGTCGTTAGTTTACATACACCTTAGCCAAATACAATTCAACTCAGTTTACATACACCTTAGACAAATACATTTAAACTCAGTTTACATACACCTCAGCCAAATACATTTAAACTCAGTTTACATACACCTCAGCCAAATACATTTAAACTCAGTTTACATACACCTTAACAAATACATTTAAACTCAGTTTACATACACCTTAACAAATACATTTAAACTCAGTTTACATACACCTCAGCCAAATACATTTAAACTCAGTTTACATACACCTTAGCCAAATACATTTAAACTCAGTTTTTCACAATTCCTGACATTTGATCCTAGTAAAAATTCCCTGTTTTAGGTCAGTTAGGATCACCACTTTATTTTAAGAATGTGAAATGTCAGAATAATAGTAGAGAGAATGATTTATTTCAGCTTTTATTTCTTTCATCACATTCCCAGTGGGTCAGAAGTTTACATACACTCAATTAGTATTTGGTAGCATTGCCTTTAAATTGTTTAACTTGAGTCAAACATGTTGGATAGCCTTCCACAAGCTTCCCACAATAAGTTGGGTGAATTTTGGCCCATTCCTCCTGACAGAACTGGTGTAACTGAGTCAGGTTTGTAGGCCTCCTTGCTCACACACGCTTTTTCAGTTCTGCCCACAAATTCTCTATAGGATTGAGGTCAGGGCTTTGTGATGGCCACTCCAATACCTTGACTTTGTTGCCCTTAAGACATTTAGCCACAACTTTGGAAGTATGCTTGGGGTCATTGTCCATTTGGAAGACCCATTTGCGACCAAGCTTTAACTTCCTGAATGATGTCTTGAGAGGTTGCTTCAATATATCCACATAATTTTCCTTCCTCGTGATGCCATCTATTTTGTGAAGTGCACCAGTCCCTCCTGCAGCAAAGCACACCTACAACATGATGCTGCCACCCATGTGCTTCACGGTTGGGATGGTGTTCTTCGGCTTGCAAGCCTCCCCCTTTTTCCTCCAAACATAACGATGGTCATTATGGCCAAACAGTTCTATTTTTGTTTCATCAGACCAGAGGACATTTCTCCAAAAAGTACGATCTTTGTCCCCATGTGCAGTTGCAAACCGTAGTCTGGCTTTTTTATGGCGGTTTTTGGAGCAGTGGCTTCTTCCTTGCTGAGCGGCCTTTCAGGTTATGTCAATATAGGACTCGTTTTACTGTGGATATAGATACTTTTGTACCTGTTTCCTCCAGCATCTTCACAAGGTCCTTTGCTGTTGTTCTGGGATGGATTTGCACTTTTCCCACCAAAGTACGTTCAACTCTAGGAGACAGAACGCGTCTCCTTCCTGATCGGTATGACGGCTGCGTGGTCCCATGGTGTTTATACTTGCGTACTATTGTTTGTACTGATTAACGTGGTACCTTCAGGCGTTTGGAAATTGCTCCCAAGGATGAACCAGACTTGTGGAGGTCTACAATTATTTTTCTGAGGTCTTGGCTGATATATTTTGATTTTCCCATGATGTCGAGCAAAGAGGCACTGAGTTTGAAGGTAGGCCTTGGAATACATCCACAGGTACACCTGCAATTAACTCAAATTATGTCAGAAGCTTCTAAAGCCATGACATAATTTTCTGGAATTTTCCAAGCTGTTTAAAGGCACAGTCAACTTAGTGTATGTCAACTTCTGACCCACTGGAATTGTGATATAGTGAATTATAAGTGAAATAATGTGTCTGTAAACAATTGTTGGAATAATTACTTGTGTCATGAACAAAATAGATGTCCTAACTGACTTGCCAAAACTATAGTTTGTTAACATGACCATAGAGACCATAGAGACAGACCTCCAACCATAGAGACCTCCAACCATAGAGACAGACCTCCAACCATAGAGACAGACCTCCAACCATAGAGACAGACCTCCAACCATAGAGACAGACCTCCAACCATAGAGACAGACCTCCAACCATAGAGACAGACCTCCAACCATAGAGACAGACCTCCAACCATAGAGGGATATGGGGTCTATAACTGATTCAAGTATTTTTAGCCAGATCCTAATTGGGATGTCAAGTTTTATGTTCCTTTTGATGGCATAGAAGGCCCTTCTTGCCTTGTCTCTCAGATCATTCACTGCTTTGTGGAAGTTGATGTTTATAGATAGATAGATAGATAGATAGATAGATAGATAGATAGATAGATAGATAGATAGATAGATAGATAGATAGATAGATAGATAGATAGATAGATAGATAGATAGATAGATAGATAGATAGATAGATAGATAGATAGATAGATAGATAGATGGATGATGGATGGATGGATGGATGGATGGATGGATGGATGGATGGATGGATGGATGGATGGATGGATGGATGGATGGATGGATGGATGGATGGATGGATGGATGGATGGATGGATGGATGGATGGATGGATGGATGGATGGATGGATGGATGGATGGATGGATGGATGGATGGATGGATGGATGGATGGATGGATGGATGGATGGATAGATAGATAGATAGATAGATAGATAGATAGATAGATAGATAGATAGATAGATAGATAGATAGATAGATAGATAGATAGATAGATAGATAGATAGATAGATAGATAGATAGATAGATAGATAGATAGATAGATAGATAGATAGATAGATGGATGGATGGATGGATGGATGGATGGATGGATGGATGGATGGATGGATGGATGGATGGATGGATGGATGGATGGATGGATGGATGGATGGATGGATGGATGGATGGATGGATGGATGGATGGATGGATGGATGGATGGATGGATGGATGGATGGATGGATGGATGGATGGATGGATGGATGGATGGATGGATGGATGGATGGATGGATGGATGGATGGATGGATGGATGGATGGATGGATAGATAGATAGATAGATAGATAGATAGATAGATAGATAGATAGATAGATAGATAGATAGATAGATAGATAGATAGATAGATAGATAGATAGATAGATAGATAGATAGATAGATAGATAGATAGATAGATAGATAGATAGATAGATAGATAGATAGATAGATAGATAGATAGATGGATGGATGGATGGATGGATGGATGGATGGATGGATGGATGGATTTACAGGTAAGTGAATATTTGCATGGTTACATTAACTTTACAGGTAAATGACAGGAAGAGATACTTTAATAGCTAAATGTGTATGATATAATTTGGGGTAATAATAGTAATTCCCTTAAAATACAGTCCTTAGTGCGCAGGGTTTAATTACAGACAACTGTACGTATTGCACATTCGATATACTAAAATTACTCTGTGTGACCCTGATTTAGCCCACTGCTGTAAAAGGTTAAGTCAAAACTGTAACTTGGCCATGCAGGAACAGTAATTGTCTTCTTGGTAAGCAACTGCAGTGTAGATTTGGCCTTGGTGTTTCCTGCTGAAAGGGGAATTCCTCTCCCAGTGTCTGGTGGAAAGCAGACTGAACAAGGTTTTCCTCTAGGATTCTGCCTGTGCTAAGCTCCATTCCAGATTCAGATTCAGATCAACTTTATTATCCCACCAGGGGAAATTCATTCGGTCATGTGCTTAAAAATACAGTATGTAAAAAATGAAAACACAGAAACTACACAATATAATTCATTCAAAGTGCTATATTGAACGTGTAATATGTTGTATACTGGCGGGACCAACAGACTATCTATTATACAGCCTAATGTCTGTTGGAATCAAAGAGTCCCCATATCTAACTGTTGAAGAAGTCTCTGTCCCCTTGTCTGGCTGCTGCTGTGACTGAGTTCTGAGAGAATGGGATGAGCCCTGTCCTGTAAAATGCTTTCACATTTTAGGAAGATGAGTTTTGTGTACAGGTTGGTGGCTGTTTCTTGATCTGTACCAATTATCCTTCCCACCGTCTTAATCAAGCGCTGAAGCTGGACTTGGTCTTGCACTCGCTTATCAGACCAAAAGACTCTGCAGGACAGATTTATAGAACATTTGTAAGATATGGCGGTCAATATTAAAATGGTTCAGTTTGCGTAAAAAAAAACATTCTCTGTTGTAATTTCTTTATCTTTGCAAAAACACAGTCATTGAATTTCAGTTTATTGTCTAGGTATTTATATGTGGTCACTATCAACTGATTACCCACCTCTTTGGTTTTCTTAACGTTTATTTCAATAAAGTTATCTGCACACCACTGGATGAATTTTGCAGTTTCTCTGTCAAAACCTTGAAGAGAGGCTTGGTCTGGGTGGAGGAAACCCACAACAGCGGTGTCATATGCATATTTACAAGTGTAGGCTGCGTCAGAGGCTTGATAATCATTTGTGTACAGTGTGAACAGTATCAGTGAAAGTATGCAACCTTGAGGGGATCCAGTATTCACCATTCTAGAGATGGTGGAATTAACCTTCACTTGTTGAGTACGGTTCACAAGGAAACTAATAATCCACTTGATCAGTAGAGAGTTGACACCCAAATTCACCAGTTTATCCACCAGTAGCTGGGGTTGGATGGTATTAAACACACTACAGAAGTCAATGAATACAATTCTCACAAGGCTATTTGCCTTTTCTAAATGTTGGTAGATATTGTTCAGCATGATCAGTAACACATCATCAACTCCCCTGGAGGAACGGTAGGTGAATTAGTTTGGATCTAATTGGGATGAGAGACCTGAGAGAATTTGCTTTGAAATCTTTTTTCAAAACATTTCCTAGGCACAGATGTCAGGGCTACAGAGCAGCATACCACCCTGCAGGGAGGAATACAGATGTCAGGGCTACAGGGCAGCATACCACCCTGCAGGGAGGAATACAGATGTCAGGGCTACAGGGCAGCATACCACCCTGCAGGGAGGAATACAGATGTCAGGGCTACAGGGCAGCATACCACCCTGCAGGGAGGAATACAGATGTCAGGGCTACAGAGCAGCATACCACCCTGCAGGGAGGAATACAGATGTCAGGGCTACAGGGCAGCATACCACCCTGCAGGGAGGAATACAGATGTCAGGGCTACAGGGCAGCATACCACCCTGCAGGGAGGAATACAGATGTCAGGGCTACAGGGCAGCATACCACCCTGCAGGGAGGAATACAGATGTCAGGGCTACAGGGCAGCATACCACCCTGCAGGGAGGAATACAGATGTCAGGGCTACAGGGCAGCATACCACCCTGCAGGGAGGAATACAGATGTCAGGGCTACAGGGCAGCATACCACCCTGCAGGGAGGAATACAGATGTCAGGGCTACAGGGCAGCATACCACCCTGCAGGGAGGAATACAGATGTCAGGGCTACAGGGCAGCATACCACCCTGCAGGGAGGAATACAGATGTCAGGGCTACAGGGCAGCATACCACCCTGCAGGGAGGAATACAGATGTCAGGGCTACAGGGCAGCATACCACCCTGCAGGGAGGAATACAGATGTCAGGGCTACAGAGCACCAATGACTTCTCAAAACCCCAAAACTTTTTTTAATCTTTTTTTTTATTAAACATTTTCTAATCATGTGCAAGCTATCAGAGGGGGTGGCCCCCACTCCCCCCGCTAATTATTGAACACTCACCCATAAAAGGAGTGATCGCCGACCGCAGCAGCGATACCAACCCTAACTATGCCATTAGCGGAAAAACAGTAGCAATCGCGAAAACGCTCTCCAAAATCAACCATCGGGCGCAGGCCCTGTAAAGGTTCTCTCCAGTTTAGCCCTGATGTCCTGCCATCCAATACTGGCATCGGTCCAATACTGCAGTGCACAGCTGAAGCACGAGCAGGAAACGGTAGACATGGAGGGACAGGTGGAGAGAACTGGGAAACTAATGACAAAAGCAGAAAAGGGAAAAATACTGCTAGCTGTGGAACTGCGCTTGGAAATTAAACAATTAAAAGTAATTTAAAAAAACGTATGACGATGAACGAACACAAACTCAAAATCATCTTCTACAGTGGGGAGAACAAGTATTTGATACACTGACGATTTTGCAGGTTTTCCTACTTACAAAGCATGTAGAGGTCTGTGTTTTTATCATATGTACACTTCAACTGTGAGTGACGGAATCTAAAACAAAAATCCAGAAAATCACATTGTATGATTTTTAAGTAATTAATTTGCATTTTATTGCATGACATAAGTATTTGATACATCAGAAAAGCAGAACTTAATATTTGGCACAGAAACCTTTGTTTGCAATTACAGAGATCATACGTTTCCTGTAGTTCTTGACCAGGTTTGCACACACTGCAGCAGGGATTTTGGCCCACTCCTCCATACAGATCCTTCAGGTTTCGGGGCTGTCGTTGGGCAATACGGACTTTCAGCTCCCTCCAAAGATTTTCTATTGGGTTCAGGTCTGGAGACTGGCTAGGCCACTCCAGGACCTTGAGATGCTTCTTACGGAGCCACTCCTTAGTTGCCCTGGCTGTGTGTTTCGGGTCATTGTCATGCTGGGAGACCCAGCCACGACCCATCTTCAATGCTCTTACTGAGGTAATGAGTGGAGAACAGGAGGGCTTCTTAAAGAAAAACTAACAGGTCTGTGAGAGCCGGAATTCTTACTGGTTGGTAGGTGATCAAATACTTATGTCATGCAATAAAATGCAAATTAATTATTTAAAAATCATACAATGTGATTTTCTGGATTTTTGTTTTAGATTCAGTCTCTCACAGTTGAAGTGTACCTATGATAAAAATTACAGACCTCTACATGCTTTGTAAGTGGGAAAACCTGCAAAATCGGCAGTGTATCAAATACTTGTTCTCCCCACTGTATATGAACAACTGGATTTAACCAAAACTAAATACAACAAAGTCTACGGCAAACCAGATACATCTGATGAGTTGTCTACTAACAGGAGCGTACAACGTGATAACATGCATGTCGTTTAGTTGAACGTTACTCAAAGTAACAATGTTCTGGTCCAAATGCTGCAGACCAAAGACGATCAGTTAATGAACTCAATGACCCAGTTGGATGAAGAATCAGCAGAACTCACTGAAGTCCTGACCAACTGAATGATGAGAGAACTCAGGTGATGAAGATGGAAATATTGATTTCTAAGCAAACAGAGGAAATCTCATCACTGAACCTCTCGCTCCGTATTCAAGCCCTCTACCTGCAAGCCATGTCAGATACGTATGAGGCTGAACGGAACAAGTGCGACACCCACGTGTCTGAAATAAGTACTCTAAGTGCCCAAGTGGACTCTGCTATGCAGCAGAATACCACCCTTAGGTACCATCTGGAGGAATTCCAGAACAGTCACGTGCTACAGCATGACTACCACACAGAGCAACTTAGCCCACAACCGGAGCTCGGTACTCAGAGGAGTGAAGACGACAGAAGGTTTCAGACTTCTCGCAGTTGTCCCTCAGTCTTCCCCTCTTGGCCATTCGGCCCAGGGTAATATGGTGCCTGCTCGCCAACAAAGCCAAAGCTTCGCTTCTCCTCTTGGCCTTCGGCCCATAATCCTCCACAGGATGAAGTAGACGCTCCCTGCGCACTTGGCAGGGAATGCCTTGACAAACTTGTCACGTGAGAAGGTTCATTCGTATCCAACAGCAACACATGCAAAACAACTATTCTAAACTTGCTACAGCTTTGAAAATAGAATTCAGTGGTTCTGCGACTCGCAAACACGACAGCTAGCTGGCTAACACTGTCAAACAAGCTCGGAATGAACACCCACAAGCTTACTATCATAGGCTTTGTTCAGCTTACTTTGGCCTACTCACTGAAACAGGAATGGAAGAGCTGTTACCATTCAAACAAATGCTTCTGTCAAACATGTATCCCAACTTCATTACCTACTTTGCCAATCTCAGAACTCAGACAGCTCGCATCAAAAGTGCGCAGCACTGAGAGCATCTCGGTTTTGAAGTTTGAACAGGAGCATCCACTCCAGTTAGAGGATGCATTATCAGGTATTGAAGCGTCGCCAGATGACGCACAACAATGGTTTCTACCACGAAACCCCGATACCAATACCCACCACGGTTGAAATAACTGTAAAGTACGTTGCCAGTGACCGGATCGCTATGTTCCTGCACCCGATCCACCCGAAGTGTCAGAGGGTGTCAGACGGTGTCAGAGGGTAAAAAGGGTGTCAGAGGGTTTAATGACGACTGGAGCAAATACTCTCTAAAAGCTAGAAGTAAAGAAGTGAGAACATGTGATAAACCAGACACTCTGACTAGACGTGGAATCACGGACAACAGGTCTGCAGAACTATCACCCTTAACAATCTAATTACTCCCACTCTCACTCCAGACCCTATCCAGGGCCAGCTAGATCAAGACACAATACCCTATCCAGGGCCAGCTAGATCAAGACACAAGACCCTATCCAGGGCCAGCTAGATCAAGACACAAGACCCTATCCAGGGCCAGCTAGATCAAGACTCCAGACCCTATCCAGGGCCAGCTAGATCAAGACACAAGACCCTATCCAGGGCCAGCTAGATCAAGACACAAGACCCTATCCAGGGCCAGCTAGATCAAGACACAAGACCCTATCCAGGGCCAGCTAGATCAAGACACAAGACCCTATCCAGGGCCAGCTAGATCAAGACACAAGACCCTATCCAGGGCCAGCTAGACCCAAGACACAAGACCCTATCCAGGGCCAGCTAGACCCAAGACACAAGACCCTATCCAGGGCCAGCTAGATCAAGACACAAGACCCTATCCAGGGCCAGCTAGATCAATACACAAGACCCTATCCAGGGCCAGCTAGACCCAAGACACAAGACCCTATCCAGGGCCAGCTAGACCCAAGACACAAGGCCCTATCCAGGGCCAGCTAGACCCAAGACACAAGACCCTATCCAGGGCCAGCTAGACCCAAGACACAAGACCCTATCCAGGGCCAGCTAGATCAAGACACAAGACCCTATCCAGGGCCAGCTAGATCAAGACACAAGATCCTATCCAGGGCCAGCTAGACCCAAGACACAAGACCCTATCCAGGGCCAGCTAGACCCAAGACACAAGACCCTATCCAGGGCCAGCTAGATCAAGACACAAGACCCTATCCAGGGCCAGCTAGATCAAGACACAAGACCCTATCCAGGGCCAGCTAGATCAAGACACAAGACCCTATCCAGGGCCAGCTAGATCAAGACACAAGACCCTATCCAGGGCCAGCTAGATCAAGACACAAGACCCTATCCAGAGCCAGCTAGATCAAGACACAAGACCCTATCCAGGGCCAGCTAGATCAAGACACAAGACCCTATCCAGGGCTCGCTAGATCAAGACACAAGACCCTATCCAGGGCTCGCTAGATCAAGACACAAGACCCTATCCAGGGCTCGCTAGATCAAGACACAAGACCCTATCCAGGGCCAGCTAGATCAAGACACAAGACCCTATCCAGGGCTCGCTAGATCAAGACACAAGACCCTATCCAGGGCCAGCTAGATCAAGACACAAGACCCTATCCAGGGCTCGCTAGATCAAGACAAAAGCACTCAGGCTTTGTCTATTGACTCTGATAAAAAGGTTGCGAAGAAAAAGGTCAAACACTTAGTAAGAGCCAATTCCACTCGAATACCGAGAAGTCAATCTGTGTTCACCATGAACAGAAATGATACATTGCGTAGTTGCGAACGACCACTCCACTTTGTGGGGGCACTCAAGGCACCCATACTTGGAACTCAAGGCACCCATACTTGGAACTCAAGGCACCCATACTTGGAACTCAAGGCACCCATACTTGGAACTCAAGGCACCCATACTTGGAACTCAAGGCACCCATACTTGGAACAGTCCTCTAGGACTGCTTAACCTGTCATGCACTAATTGATTCAGGCTCGACAATATTGCTCATCTTTGAACCCAGCTAAACATTTGTTGAGAACAGAAAGATGTGATACTTTCCTTTGAGGTTTCACTCAGGCTACCTTGCCGCTCACAATGCGACTCATGCTGAAACTACAATTCCAAGACATACCGCTTGTTCACCCTGTGTGGTGACTGACAGGCTTCCACAGCCACTGAGATTTGGTTAAAAGGTTACAACCAATCTATAACCTTCGCGGCTGCTGACAACTCATACACAGGGTCCGACCTTTTTGTTTGTGCCTCGGATACCTGTTGGTGGGGGGGTCCCAAGACACAAAGGGGGGGGGGGTACTAGCCCAGACCCATGAGGGGGGGCGGGGGGGTGGGGGGGTCGAGACTATATGCAAAACTGTATGATAAATATTGATGGCATACGGTACACAGAAATCACCACAACCTAGTGCAGCATCCCCAACACAGTGTTGCAGACTTTTTCATTGACAATGAATGACTTCCGCCAGAACGCAAAGAGATTGACGCATCTGATGGACATGAGGCTTAAAGGTGCTGCTTGGTCAATCCAACGTCTGCATTGGCCGTGCAGCATATATGGTGATATGGTCTCTGCAGAAGTCAGGGCATTCATACCTCTTGCGCTTCGTGGAGCAGCTCAGAGCTGTTGTGAAGGAAGTTGTCAAGGAAGTGAGTTTGTGTTTATAAAGGACCTCCCGCCCTCACCTACCGTCAACCAATCATGTCAATGCGGCGCTATATTGAGCCTTCCACATTGTTATAAAATTTGAGACGCTGTGGTATAGAGCTCAATTTGACCTCTGCATGTCTCCAGAGGCTCTGCAAACCATATTTCGCCTCAGACTACATCAAGCATAAATTGACTTTTTAGGACAGACAATAAACAAACAGGAGCACAGCGTCTCCTTGTAATACGCTCCGTCATCCAACACAGTTTCTTCTACCTGGATATTGAGACCAGAGACCAAAACGTCACATCTTTTCCGGTATCGCTTTTGTTATGAACACAGACGAGATGGACATTCTGCTACGTTGCTTCTACTACTTGCAAGCTTCCTGTTTTGTGCTTATATTTTGAGATTTGTTACACGCAATTATGTCTTTGTCCAGTTTTGAGGAGCGTCTATGAAAGCTGGTGAGAATACGATAACCTTTACAACCTTTGATATCACGAAATTTGAACACTGATAGTGATATCAAAGAAACATGGAGAAAGATTCGGATGTTCTCAATCTGAAATTGGTGAAGGAGACGAAAGCTGTGTTCGAATCGATTTATTGATTGAATTTATTTGACAATTTGTAAAATACATACATAAGGGCCTCCAGCTGGTGACGCCTCCACATACACTTTAAGAAAATCATCAAGGATAACACAATAAATCTTAACAGCTTATTTCCATTGTGGTCCTTTTGAAGACGGAAGGGGGAAGGTTAGGCGGTGATTGTGATACAACAGACAATAATTGTTGTTTGTTTCATCAGATAATTAACAACTTTGGACAGGAACATCTTCCTTGTCTCACATACCCTTAATATATAAACAATCAATCCCTAATATATACAGTTGAAGTTTACATACACTTAGGTTGACGTCATTAAAACTAATTTCTCAACCACTCCACAGATTTCATGTTAAACTATAGTTTTGGCAAGTCAGTTAGGACATCTACTTTGTGCATGACACAAGTAAATTTAAGCATCAGCTGTCAAAGCTGCTTATCGATCACTGCACCTGTATATAGCCCTTCTGTAAATAGCCCACACTACTACCTCATCCCCATATTTATTTTTGTTATTTTCACAAATCTTGCACTCCAGTATCTCTATTTGCACATCAAAATCTGCACATCCTTCATTCCTGTGTTAATGTTGATAATCTGTAATTTATTTCACCACTATGGTCTATTTATTGTCCTACCTCCTAACCTTACTGCATTTTGCACTACATTTTGCACTCTGTATATAGATTTTCTATTGTGTTTTTGACTATGTTTGTTTACTGTGTAACTCTGTGTTGTTTTTGTCTCACTGCTTGGCTTTGTCTTGGCCAGGTCGCAGTTGCAAATGAGAACTTGTTCTCAACTGACCTACCTGGTTAAATAAAGGTGAAATAAAAAGATAAAATAAAAAATTCTTCCAACAATTGTTTACAGACAGATTATTTCACTTATAATTCACTATATCACAATTCCAGCGGGTCAGAAGTTTACATACACTAAGTTGACTGTGCCTTTAAACAGCTTGGAAAATGATGTCATGGCTTTAGAAGCTTCTGATAGGCTAATTGACATAATTTGAGTCAATTGGAGGTGTACCTGTGGATGTATTCCAAGGCCTACCTTCAAACTCAGTGCCTCTTTGCTCGACATCATGGGAAAATCTAAAGAAATCAGCCAACACCTCAGAAAGAAATTGTAGACCTCCACAAGTCTGGTTCATCCTTGGAAGCAATTTCCTAACCTGAAGGTACCACGTTAATCAGTACAAACAATAGTACGCAAGTATAAACACCATGGGACCACGCAGCCGTCATACCGCTCAGGAAGGAGACACGTTCTGTCTCCTAGAGATGAACATACTTTGGTGCAAAAAGTGCAAATCAATCCCAGAACAACAGCAAAGGACCTTGTGAAGATGCTGGAGGAAACAGGTACAAAAGTATCTATATCCACAGTAAAACGAGTCCTATATCGACATAACCTGAAAGGCCGCTCAGCAAGGAAGAAGCCACCGCTCCAAAACCGCCATAAAAAAGCCAGACTACAGTTTGCAACTGAACATGGGGACAAAGATCGTACTTTTTGGAGAAATGTCCTCTGATCTGATGAAACAAAAATAGAACTGTTTGGCCATAATGACCATCGTTATGTTTGGAGGAAAAAGTGGGAGGCTTGCAAGCCGAAGAACACCATCCCAACCGTGAAGCACGGGGGTGGCAGCATCATGTTGTAGGTGTGCTTTGCTGCAGGAGGGACTGGTGCACTTCACAAAATAGATGGCATCATGAGGAAGGAAAGTTATGTGGATATATTGAAGCAACATCTCAAGACATCAGTCAGGAAGTTAAAGCTTGGTCGCAAATGGGTCTTCCAAATGGACAATGACCCCAAGCATACTTTCAAAGTTGTGGCAAAATGGCTTAAGGACAACAAAGTCAAGGTATTGGAGTGGCCATCACAAAGCCCTGACCTCAATCCTATAGAAAATATGTGGGCAGAACTGTGTGTGAGCAAGGAGGTCTACAAACCTGACTCAGTTACTCCAGTTCTGTCAGGAGGAATGGGCCAAAATTCACCCAACTTATTGTGGGAAGCTTGTGGAAGGCTACCCGAAATGTTTCACCCAAGTGAAACAATTTCAAGGCAATGCTATTAAATACTAATTGAGTGTATGTAAACTTCTGACCCACTAAATAAGGAGTATTTGCATGGTTAACTATACTATACAGGTCGATGGCAGAGAAATACTTAAATAGCTAAAAATGCGTATGATATGAGCGAGGGTAATAATAGTTTACTTAATATACAGTCTGGTTAAATGAACAGGTAAGTGAATATTTGCATGGTTAAATGAACTGTACAGGTAAATATACAGTTATATTTACAGATAAGTGAATACTTGCATGGTTAAATTAACTGTACAGGTAAATATACAGTTATATTTACAGATAAGTGAATATTTGCATGGTTACATAAACTGTACAGGTAAATATACAGTTATATTTACAGATAAGTGAATATTTGCATGTTTACACAAACTGTACAGGTAAATGACAGGAAGAGAAACTTTAATAGCTAAATGTGTGTATGATATCATTTGGGGTAATAATAGTAATTCCCTTAAAATACAGTCCTTAGTGCGCAGGGTTTAATTACAGACAACTGCACGTATTGCACATTCGATATACTAAAAGTAATGAAAAAAGATACAACTGACAGGATACTAATATGCATTCCTGAGTGAATGACTATGTAAATTCAGTCCAAGAATTACTTACAATATTGCACGTGATATGATATAACAACTGTACATGAATATGTATATACAGACCTGCATGAATAAATAAGTCCTGAGTGAATGAGTGATTACAGACCAGAGAGTTACTCACGGATGGATGCATAATTGTTAAACTAGGTCCTAACACCCCAACAGTTCCAGATCTATGTTGCCGACGGCACGGCACCCCGGTGAGGCATTATATAGTCTAATAGCCGCCGGCAGGAAGGACCTCCTGTAGCGCTCTCTGGCACACCGTGGTGGGATCAGTCTGTGACTGAAGGTGCTCCTCTGCATCATAACCATGGCATGCAGAGGGTGGGTGACGTTGTCCATGATGGCCAGCAGTTTGGCCAGGATCCGTCTCTCCGCCACCTCCTCTAGAGTGTCAAGGCTCATCCCCAGAACAGAGCTAGCCTTCCTGATCAGCTTATTTACCCGAGAAGCATCACCGGCTTTTATGTTCGCGCCCCAGCACACAACTGCAAAAAAAATGGCCACAGACTGGTAGAAGGTATGCAGTAGTTTACTGCACACGTTGAAGGACCTGAGCCTCCTCAGAAAGTACAGTCGGCTCTGGCCCTTTAAGTACGGAGACCCGGTGTTACCAGCCCATTCCAGCCTGTTCTCCATATGTACTCCCAGGAACTTGTATGACCCAACAATTTCCACATCCATCGCCTGTATAGGGACTGCAGTCAGTTGGGTCTTGGTTCTCCTGAAGTCCACCACCATCTCCTTTGTTTTGCTGATGTTGAGCTGAAGGTGGTTCTGCTCACACCACAACACAAAGTCATTGATTGTGCTTTGTGTTGTGGTGTGAGCAGAACCATCTTCAGCTCAACATCAGCAAACACACTGTCAGAAAAGTCAGAACTCCACCCAGCCCTAGTCAGAACTCTACCCATCCTAGTCAGAACCCCACCCAGCTCTAGTCAGAACTCCACCCAGCCCTAGTCAGAACCCCACCCAGCTCTAGTCATAACTCCACCCATCCTAGTCAGAACCCCACCCAGCTCTAGTCAGAACTCCACCCAGCCTAGTCATAACTCCACCCAGCCCTAGTCAGAACTCCACCCAGCCCTAGTCAGAACTCCACCCAGCCCTAGTCAGAACTCCACCCAGCCCTAGTCAGAACTCCACCCAGCCCTAGTCATAACTCCACCCAGCCCTAGTCATAACTCCACCCAGCCCTAGTCAGAACTCCACCCAGCCCTAGTCAGAACTCCACCCAGCCCTAGTCAGAACTCCACCCAGCCCTAGTCAGAAATCCACCCAGCCCTAGTCAGAACTCCACCCAGCCCTAGTCAGAACTCCACCCAGCCCTAGTCAGAACTCCTAAAGAAGACCAGTCTGCCCTATAATATAGGAGGGCCCTTGACCCTGGGATTAGTCAAACATACAGGGAGACTCCTACCCCGCTTGTATCAGTCCGTCTTTCTGTCCTGATTCCTGTCTGTGCATGTCTGACTGTTTTTACAGCATAGCAGAGTACAGAGAGACTCGACTCATACAGTGTGTTGGGCTGGGAGTGGCGAACCCATGCCTTTATCTGTTCCTTCTTGTCAAACTGTAAATTCCTCTGGCTGGCCCTCTAATCTGTGTGTGTGTGTGCATGCGTGGTGCGAACTAGCGTGTGTGGTGTTCCTCTGGCATGCAACAACGTGTCTGTTCTCCATTATTGACTCACAACACACACACACACACACACACACACAGAGCATGTGTATAACACATGTTCCATTGACACATAATAGCAGTCTGTATGTCTGTCTAAAGTCTCACGTCCTAAACCATCAATTAAATCAAATCAAATTATTACATTTTATCCAGCCTGACTGACTGACTGGCTGACTAGCTGACTGACTGGCTGACTGGCTGACTGACTGTATTCACACTGAGCTGTTGTTCTCTCTGTCTCTCTCTCTATCTCCAATACTATCTCTCTTCAATGTAAGGCCTTTATTAACATGGGAATTAACATTTATGTTAACATTGTCAAAGCAAGTGAAATAGATAATAAACAAAAGTGAAATAAACAATAAAAAATTAACAGTAAACAAAAAAATAAAGACATTTCAAATGTCATATTATGTATATATACAGTGTTGTAACGATGTGCAAATAGTTAAAGTATAAAAGGGAAAATAAATCAACATAAATATGGGTTGTATTTACATGGTGTTTGTTCTTCACTGGTTGTCCTTTTCTTGTGACATCAGGTCACACATCTTGCTGCTGTGATGAACACTGTGGTATTTCACCCAGTAGATATGAGAGTTTATCAAAATTAGGTTTGTTTTCGAAGTCTTTGTGGATCTGTGTAATCTGAGGAAAATATATGTCTCTAATATGGTCATACATTTAGCAGGAGGTTAGGAAGTGCAGCTCAGTTTCCACCTCATTTTGTGGGCAGTGTGCACATAGCCTGTCTTCTCTTGAGAGCCAGGTCTGCCTACGGTGGCCTTTCTCAATAGCAAGGCTATGCTCGCTGAGTCTGTACATAGCTTAAGGACAAAGCTGTCCTTAAGTTTGGGTCAGTCACTGTGGTCAGGTATTCTGCCACTGTGTACTCTCTGTTTAAGACGAAATATCATTCAAGTTTGCTCTGTTTTTTTGTTAATTCTTTCCAATATGTCAAGTAATTCTCTTTTTGTTTTCTCATGATGTGGTTGGGTCTAATTGTGTTGCTGTCCTGGGGCTCTGTGGGGTCTGTTTGTGATTGTGAACAAAGCCCCAGGACCAGCTTGCTTAGGGGACTCTTCTCCAGGTTCATCTCTCTGTAGGTGATGGCTTTGTTATGGAAGGTTTGGGAATCGCTTCCTAATTATTCTCTGCATGCATTATTTGATATTTTTGCAGAATTCTGCATGCAGTCTCAATTTGGTGTTTGTCCCATTTAGTGAATTCTTGGTTGGTGAGCGGATCCCAGACCTCACAACCATGAAGGGCAATGGGTTCTATAACTGATTCAAGTATTTTTAGCCAGATCCTAATTGGTATGTCGAATCTTATGTTCCTTTTGATGGCATAGAAGACTCTTCTTGCTTTGTTTCTCAGATCGTTCACAGCTTTGTGGAAGTTACCTGTGGTGCTGATGTTTAGGCCGAGGTATGTATAGTTTTTTGTGTGCTCTAGGGCAACGGTGTCTAGATGGAATTTGTATTTGTGGTCCTGGAAACTGGACCTTATTTGGAACACCATTATTTTTGTCTTACTGAAATTTACTGTCAGGCCCAGTTCTGACAGAATCTGTGCAGAACTTCTAGGTGCTGCTGTAGGCCCTCCTTGGTTGGGGACAGAAGCAGCAGATTCTAGTAGGGTGAGTGTCACGTTCGGGTGTGTAGAGAGACCAAGGCGCAGCGTATCGATAGTTCGACATGTTTATTAATTAACTGACGAACTATACAAAATAACAAATGATGATGATAATAATAATAATAATAATAATAATAATAATACGCACGAACACGGGACAACATACAACAATGAACCACGCCAACGGAGTGGAACACAGACATATAAGTAAGATCCCTAATTAGAGGTAATGCATAGCAGCTGCCTCTAATTAGGGATCCCACACACACAACACCAGACAGAAATAGAAATGATAGATCTGCCAGACTCTGACCATAGAAATATAGAGAAGCAAAGCTTCTCTATGGCCAGAGCCTGACAGTGAGGCCGGGTGCTGCAGAATGTTCTAGTGCCCTCGCCTATTCGTTGATATACAGTATATGTTGAAGAGCGTGGCGCTCAAGCCTTGTGGAAATAACCTTTTTTTGGGGGGGCCAATTTTAACCGCACACTTGTTGTTTGTGTACATGGATTTTTATATTGTCGTACGTTTTCCCCAGCACCACTTTCCATCAGACCCCCAACTAGGCAAAGTCTAGGGCCTTCCTCTGACGCCGCCTGGTATAGAGGTCTTTGAGGAAGCTAATTAATGTTGCAGGTCTGTTCTTTCTGTTCTTTTAACTTAGAATTCTTTATAAAGTTAAATATCTAGAGATTATTGTAATGTTTTTTTTAAGTAGCTTGACTGAACATTTGATTTGATTTGATTAACTTACTCAGTTCCAGGTTGGATGATATTTTCGGGTTTCTGTTGGACTGTGGATTGAAAAAGGATCTATTGAAAAAGTTTAGTTACCCGATTGGCATTACTCAGTGGCATCAGCTGATGGAACCGCTAATATCTGTCCAGTGATCTTGCGAACCAAGGACGGGTTTAAGGAGCTATTTGTTGTAGCAGCTGGCCTAGTTGCTAGCTAGCTGCCTATCAAGCTAGTGGGGTTTTCTTGAGTGCTTGAACGCAACATGGTTATCTATTGTATATGGTCACACTCTAGTGTTCTGAGAGGCAAGTCCACTACACGTCACTTCCTGTTGAATACGGAACGAGGGAGAGCTTGGTTTTGTTGTTTTGAAAAGTTTGTTGTTTTTAAAGTGTATTTTATTAGCTAGCTAACTTTTTAGTTTAGATCCCACGACGCAGTTGGCATTAGTTGCTGGGACTGCTACTATCTGTCCAGTGATCTTGCCAACCAAGTGTCTGGGTCAGAAGATTGTCCCGGTCTTGTAGCCGTATAGATCCCTGCTGTTTGTTGTTTCCAATGTTCCCTGTGACCTGTGACCTGCCCTGTCTGGAACTGAGAGGAGGAACAGTGGAACCTACGTTGTTACCATGACAAAGACCAAAACTGGCAGGAGTACCGTTGAGGACAGTGGTGTCTCTCTATCACAGGTGAAGGATCTTTTAAATGAACAAAAAGAGTTCTACAAGCAGTTGTTACAACAACAATAACATAGTTATTATTCAAGTATATATTCAATACAAGGATATAACATCTATAGAAGAGACAGACATGTTTATGGTGGAGGAGTTGCTGTATATATTCAATACAAGGATATAACATCTATAGAAGAGACAGACATGCTTATGGTGGAGGAGTTGCTGTATATATTCAATACAAGGATATAACATCTATAGAAGAGACAGATAGCTTATGGAGGAGGAGTTGCTGTATATATTCAGAGCCATATTCCTGTAATGCTTAGAGAAGATCTTATGTCAAGTGTTATTGAAGTGTTGTGGTTGCAGGTTCACTTGGCACATCTAAAGCCTTTTCTTTTGGGGTGTTGCTATAGGCCACCAAGTGCGAACAGTCAGTATCTAAATAACATGTGTGAAATGCTTTATAGTGTATGTGATGTAAACAGAGAGGTCTACTTTCTTGGAGACCTGAATATTGACTGGTTTTCATCAAGCTGTCTGCTCAAGAGGAAGCTTCTCACTGTGACCAGTGCCTGTAATCTGGTACAGGTTAGTCCTCAGGAAAGTCTTTGTCTTCAGGCTTGGACGGAAGCTTGGACCAAGAGTGGTAAAGCTGCCTTTACTGCTTCTAACAGCAGACCTATCAGCTTGCTGCCAGATCTTAGCAAACTGTTGAAAAACATTGTTTGACCAAATACAGTGCTATTTCTCTGTAAAAAAAATGTACAACAGACTTTCAGCATGCTTATAGAGAAGGGCACTCAACATGTACTGCACTGACACAAATGACCAGTGGGCAACCGTCAGGGCCCTCTATCCATCTATCCATCTATCCATCTATCCATCTATCTATGATCTATCGATCGATCTATCATATCGGCAGACTGTGATATGGCCATTTCTTGGAGAGACTCCTTCCCCTCCAGGAGACTGTCAAACATGATGACAACACCACCTCAACGGGTGTTGCTGGACAGCTTCAATGTGAAGCTCTTATTCTTCTCACTTTGCTTGGTGAGGTAGATTGCTGCTATAACTTGATGACATACCTAACAATTTCCTTGGCTCTCTTGTAAAGCGTATCCATTGTTTTCAGTGCCATGATGTCCTTGAGGAGCAGATTCAATGCATGAGCAGCACAGCCAATGGGTGTGATGTGAGAGTAGGACTCTTCCACTTTAGACCAAGCAGCCTTCATGTTCACAGCATTGTCTGTCACCAGTGCCTTCTGTAGTCCAAGGTCATTGATGACTGCTTTCAGCTCATCTGCAATGTAGAGACTGGTGTGTCTGTTGTCTCTTGTGTCTAAGGATATAGATGTTATATCCTTGTATTGTAGAATACTGGTTGAGGGGTGGAGATGTTGTAGTTGGCCAGATGATTCTGCATCTTTGTTGCATTCTTCACATATGATTTGTCACAGTATTTACAAATGTACACAGTTTTTCCTTCTACATGAGCTGCAGTGAAATGTCTCCATACATCAGATAGTGATGATGCCTGTGGCATTTTCCTGTAAAGATTTTTAAAAAATAGTACAAAAAATCCAATACAATTCCATGTACAGATAAATAGTTAAGAAGTTAGATTATACAACTACTTTGTAAGATACATTTTTTTAAATGAAACATGAAAGGAAACAGGTGAATTAACACTCCTCAGTTAGCAGGCTCAAACAAGCTAAAACCCACATGGTAGCAAAAACTAACTAGATTTAAAAACACTTTGCTGTAGGCTACTATTTACTAGTTAACAAAAAATCATGTATGTCATATAAAATATATTCACCCACCCAGTATTGTAATCAGAACTTACCAGAAAGCATGTAGTCCTTGGCTCAGACAGTGTAGTACTGTGGGCTCAATAGTATCTCATTAGTGTGCAAGATCTTGAGAATCAGCTGTACATGTGATGTGTGGAGGTGTGGAGGTGTGTGTGTGTGAAGGTATGTATGTGTGGAGGTGTGGAGGTGTATCTGTATGTAGGTATGTATGTGTGGAGGTGTGGAGGTGTGTGTGTGTGTGTGTAGGTATGTATGTGTGGAGGTGTGTGGGTGTGGAGGTGTGTGGGTGTGGAGGTGTGGAGGTGTGTGTGTGTGTGTAGGTATGTATGTGTGGAGGTGTGGAGGTGTGTGTGTGTGTGTGTGTGTGTGTGTGTGTGTGTGTGTGTGTGTGTGTGTGTGTGTGTGTGTGTGTGTGTGTGTGTGTGTGTGTGTGTGTGTGTGTGTGTGTGTGTGTGTGTGTGTGTGTAGGTATGTATGTGTGGAGGTGTATCTGTATGTAGGTATGTATGTGTGGAGGTGTGGAGGTGTGTGTGTGTGTGTGTAGGTATGTATGTGTGGAGGTGTGTGGGTGTGGAGGTGTGTGGGTGTGGAGGTGTGGAGGTGTGTGTGTGTGTGTAGGTATGTATGTGTGGAGGTGTGGAGGTGTGTGTGTGTGTGTGTGTGTGTGTGTGTGTGTGTGTGTGTGTGTGTGTGTGTGTGTGTGTGTGTGTGTGTGTGTGTGTGTGTGTGTGTGTGTGTGTGTGTGTGTGTGTGTGTGTGTGTGTGTGTAGGTATGTATGTGTGGAGGTGTGTGTGTGTGTAGGTATGTATGTGTGGAGGTGTGTGGGTGTGGAGGTGTGTGGGTGTGGAGGTGTAGGTGTGGAGGTGTAGGTGTGGAGGTGTGTAGGTGTGGAGGTGTGGAGGTGTGGAGGTGTGGAGATGTGGAGGTGTGGAGGTGTGTAGGTGTGTAGGTGTGGAGGTTTGTAGGTGTGTATGTGTGGAGGTGTGGAGGTGTGGAGGTGTGGAGGTGTGGAGGTGTGGAGGTGTGTAGGTTTGGGTGTGTAGGTGTGGAGATGTGGAGTTGTGGAGGTGTGGAGGTGTGGAGGTGTGGAGGTGTGTGGGTGTAGGTGTGGAGAAGTGGAGATGTGTAGGTGTGTGGGTGTGGGGGTGTAGGTGTGGAGAAGTGTATGTGTGGAGGTGTGGAGGTGTGTGTAGGTGTGTAGGTGTGTGTAGGTGTGGAGGTGTGTAGGTGTGTGTAGGTGTGGAGATGTGGAGGTGGGTAGGTGTGTGTGTGTGTGTGTGTGTGTGTGTGTGTGTGTGTGTGTGTGTGTGTGTGTGTGTGTGTGTGTGTGTGTGTGTGTGTGTGTGTGTGTGTGTGTGTGTGTGTGTGTGTGTGTGTGTGTGTGTGTGTGTAGGTATGTATGTGTGGAGGTGTGTGTGTGTGTGTGTGTAGGTATGTATGTGTGGAGGTGTGTGTGTGTGTGTGTAGGTATGTATGTGTGGAGGTGTGTGTGTGTGTGTGTAGGTATGTATGTATGTGTGGAGGTGTGTGGGTGTGGAGGTGTAGGTGTGGAGGTGTAGGTGTGGAGGTGTGGAGGTGTGGAGATGTGGAGGTGTGTAGGTGTGGAGGTTTGTAGGTGTGTATGTGTGGAGGTGTGGAGGTGTGGAGGTGTGTAGGTGTGGAGGTGTGTAGGTGTGTAGGTTTGGGTGTGTAGGTGTGTGGGTGTGGAGGTGTGTAGGTGTGGAGGTGTGTAGGTGTGTAGGTTTTGGTGTGTAGGTGTGGAGATGTGGAGGTGTGGAGGTGTGTATGTGTGGAGGTGTGTGGGTGTAGGTGTGTAGGTGTGGAGAAGTGGAGGTGTGTAGGTGTGTGGGTGTTGAGGTGTGTAGGTGTAGGTATGTGTGTGTAGGTGTGTAGAAGTGGAGGTGTGTAGGTGTGGAGGTGTGTAGGTGTGGAGGTGTGGAGGTGTGTAGGTGTGTTGGTGTGGAGGTGGGTAGTTGGGTAGGTGTGGAGGTGTGTAGGTGTGTGTAGGTGTGGAGATGTGGAGGTGGGTAGGTGTGGAGGTGTGGAGGTGTGTGTAGGTGTGGAGGTGTGGAGAAAAGTAGGTGTGTAGGTGTGTAGGTGTGGAGGTGTGAAGGTGTGGAGGTGTGCATGTGTGGAGGTGTGGAGGTGTGTAGGTGTGGAGGTGTGGAGGTGTGGAGGTATGTAGGTGTGGAGGTGTGTAGGTGTGCAGGTGTGTAGGTGTGTATGTGTGTAGGTGTGTAGGTGTGGAGATGTGTAGGTATGGAGGTGTGGAGATGTGTAGGTATGGAGTAGTGTATGTGTGGAGATGTGGAGGTGTGTAGGTGTGTAGGTGTGTAGGTGTGTAGGTGTGTATGTGTGGAGGTGTGGAGGTGTGTAGGTGTGTAGGTGTGGAGGTGTGGAGGTGTGTATGTGTGGAGGTGTGTAGGTGTGTAGGTGTGTAGGTGTGTATGTGTGTAGGTGTGTAGGTGTGGAGGTGTGGATGTGTGGAGGTGTGGAGGTGTGTAGGTGTGTAGGTGTGGAGGTGTGTATGTGTGTAGGTGTGTAGGTGTGTATGTGTGTAGGTGTGTAGGTGTGTATGTGTGGAGGTGTGTAGGTTTGGAGGTGTGGAGGTGTGTAGGTGTGGAGATATGGAGATGTGGAGGTATGTATGTGTGGAGGTGTGGAGGTGTGGAGGTGTGAAGGTGTGTATGTGTGGAGGTTTGGAGGTGTGTAGGTGTGTATGTGTGGAGGTGTGGAGGTGTGTAGGTGTGTATGTGTGTATGTGTGTAGGTGTGTAGGTGTGTATGTGTGTAGGTGTGTAGGTGTGTAGGTGTGTATGTGTGGATGTGTGTAGGTGTGTAGATAGATAGATAGATAGATAGATAGATAGATAGATAGATAGATAGATAGATAGATAGATAGATAGATAGATAGATAGATAGATAGATAGATAGATAGATAGATAGATAGATAGATAGATAGATAGATAGATAGATAGATAGATAGATAGATAGATAGATAGATAGATAGATAGATAGATAGATAGATAGATAGATAGATAGGTACTTTATTGATGTGTGTATGTGTGGAGGTGTGTAGGTGTGTATGTGTGGAGGTGTGGAGGTGTGTAGATAGATAGATAGATAGATAGATAGATAGATAGATAGATAGATAGATAGATAGATAGATAGATAGATAGATAGATAGATAGATAGATAGATAGATAGATAGATAGATAGATAGATAGATAGATAGATAGATAGATAGATAGATAGATAGATAGATAGATAGATAGATAGATAGATAGATAGATAGATAGGTACTTTATTGATGTGTGTATGTGTGGAGGTGTGGAGGTGTGTATGTGTGTATGTGTGTATGTGTGTATGTGTGTAGGTGTGGAGGTGTGGAGGTGTGGAGGTGTGTATTTGTGGAGGTGTGTATATGTGTAGGTGTGGAGGTGTGAAGGTGTGGAGGTGTGTATGTGTGTATGTGTGTATGTGTGGAGTTGTGTAGGTGTGTAGGTGTGTATGTGTGTATGTGTGGAGGTGTGTAGGTGTGTATGTGTGTATGTGTGGAGGTGTGGAGGTGTGTAGGTGTGTAGGTGTGTAGGTGTGTAGGAGTGTAGGTGTGTATGTGTGTAGGTGTGTATGTGTGTATGTGTGTAGGTGTGTATGTGTGGAGGTGTGTAGGTTTGGAGGTGTGTAGGTGTGTATGTGTGGAGGTGTGGAGGTGTGTATGTGTGGAGGTGTGGAGGTGTGTAGGTTTGGAGGTGTGGAGGTGTGTAGGTGTGTAGGTGTGTATGTGTGGAGGTGTGGAGGTGTGTAGGTGTGTGTAGGTGTGGAGATGTGGAGATGTGGAGGTATGTATGTGTGGAGGTGTGTAGGTGTGTATGTGTGTATGTGTGGAGGTGTGGAGGTGTGTAGGTTTGGAGGTGTGGAGGTGTATATGTGTGTATGTGTGTAGGTGTGGAGGTGTGGAGGTGTGTATGTGTGGAGGTGTGTATGTGTGGAGGTGTGTATATGTGTATGTGTGGAGGTGTGGAGTTGTGTAGGTGTGTAGGTGTGTATGTGTGTATGTGTGGAGGTGTGTAGGTGTGTATGTGTGTATGTGTGTATGTGTGGAGGTGTGGAGGTGTGGAGGTGTGTAGGTGTGTAGGTGTGTAGGTGTGTATGTGTGTATGTGTGGAGGTGTGTAGGTTTGGAGGTGTGTAGGTGTGTATGTGTGGAAGTTTGTAGGTGTGTAGGTGTGTATGTGTGTATGTGTGGAGGTGTGGAGGTGTGTAGGTTTGGAGGTGTGGAGGTGTGTAGGTGTGTATGTGTGGAGGTGTGGAGGTGTGTAGGTGTGTGTAGGTGTGGAGATGTGGAGATGTGGAGGTATGTATGTGTGGAGGTGTGTAGGTGTGTATGTGTGTATGTGTGGAGGTGTGGAGGTGTGTAGGTGTGGAGGTGTGGAGGTGTGTAGGTGTGTAGGTGTGGAGGTGTGGAGATGTGGAGCTGTGTAGGTGTGTAGGTGTGTAGGTGTGGAGGTGTGGAGGTGTGGAGGTGTGTAGGTGTGGAGGTGTGTAGGTGTGGAGGTGTGTAGGTGTGTAGGTGTGGAGGTGTGGAGGTGTGTAGGTGTGTAGGTGTGGATGTGTGGAGGTGTGGAGGTGTGGAGGTGTGGAGGTGTGTAGGTGTGGAGGTGTGTAGGTGTGTAGGTGTGGAGGTGTGGAGGTGTGGAGGTGTGGAGGTGTGTAGGTGTGGAGGTGTGGAGGTGTGTAGGTGTGGAGGTGTGTAGGTGTGGAGGTGTGGAGGTGTGGAGGTGTGGAGGTGTGGAGGTGTGGAGGTGTGGAGGTGTTAGTGATGGGCTGTTGTGTATTCGTACAGTGTCTTATTACACATTGTGTTACAGTTACACAATACCCCATAATGACATCAATCTGCACACAATACCCCATAATGACATCAATCTACACACAATACCCCATAATGACATCAATCTACACACAATACCCCATAATGACATCATCTACACACAATACCCCATAATGACATCAATCTACACACAATACCCCATAATGACATCAATCTACACACAATACCCCATAATGACATCATCTACACACAATACCCCATAATGACATCAATCTACACACAATACCCCATAATGACATCAATCTACCCACAATACCCCATAATGACATCAACCTACACACAATACCCCATAATGACACCAATCTACACACAATACCCCATAATGACATCAATCTACCCACAATACCCCATAATGACATCAGTCTACACACAATACCCCATAATGACATCAATCTACACACAATACCCCATAATGACATCAATCTACACACAATACCCCATAATGACATCAATCTACACACAATACCCCATAATGACATCATCTACACACAATACCCCATAATGACATCAATCTACACACAATACCCCATAATGACATCAATCTACACACAATACCCCATAATGACATCAATCTACACACAATACCCCATAATGACATCAGTCTACACACAATACCCCATAATGACATCAATCTACACACAATACCCCATAATGACATCAATCTACACACAATACACCATAATGACATCAATCTACACACAATACCCCATAATGACATCAATCTACACACAATACCCCATAATGACATCAGTCTACACACAATACCCCATAATGACACCAATCTACCCACAATACCCCATAATGACATCAATCTACACACAATACCCCATAATGACATCAATCTACACACAATACCCCATAATGACATCAATCTACACACAATACCCCATAATGACATCAATCTACACACAACACCCCATAATGACATCAATCTACACACAATACCCCATAATGACATCAATCTACACACAATACCCCACAATGACATCAATCTACACACAACACCCCATAATGACATCAATCTACACACAATACCCCACAATGACATCAATCTACACACAATACCCCATAATGACATCAATCTACACACAATACCCCATAATGACATCAATCTACACACAATACCCCATAATGACATCAATCTACCCACAATACCCCATAATGACATCAATCTACACACAATACCCCATAATGACATCAATCTACACACAATACCCCATAATGACATCAATCTACCCACAATACCCCATAATGACACCAATCTACCCACAATACCCCATAATGACATCAATCTACACACAATACCCCATAATGACATCAATCTACACACAATACCCCATAATGACACCAATCTACCCACAATACCCCATAATGACATCAATCTACCCACAATACCCCATAATGACATCAATCTACACACAATACTCCATAATGACATCAATCTACACACAATACCCCATAATGACATCAATCTACACACAATACCCCATAATGACATCAATCTACACACAATACTCCATAATGACATCAATCTACACACAATACCCCATAATGACATCAATCTACACACAATACCCCATAATGACATCAATCTACACACAATACCCCATAATGACATCATCTACACACAATACCCCATAATGACATCAATCTACACACAATACCCCATAATGACATCAATCTACACACAATACCCCATAATGACACCAATCTACCCACAATACCCCATAATGACATCAATCTACACACAATACCCCATAATGACATCAATCTACCCACAATACCCCATAATGACATCAATCTACACACAATACCCCATAATGACATCAATCTACACACAATACCCCATAATGACATCAATCTACACACAATACCCCATAATGACATCAATCTACACACAATACCCCATAATGACATCAATCTACCCACAATACCCCATAATGACATCAATCTACCCACAATACCCCATAATGACATCAATCTACACACAATACCCCATAATGACATCAATCTACCCACAATACCCCATAATGACATCAATCTACACACAATACCCCATAATGACATCAATCTACCCACAATACCCCATAATGACATCAATCTACACACAATACCCCATAATGACATCAATCTACACACAATACTCCATAATGACAGTTTGAAAACATTTTTTTTTTTTGCAAATGTATTGATAATGAAATACTGAAATATTTCATTTCCATAAGTATTCACAACCCTGAGTCAGCCATGTTAATGTCTTGATAGATTTGCAATCCCCCACTATGCTTGGAAACATGAAGAGTGATAGATTTTCCCCAAACAACGCTTTGTATTAAAAGGACATAAAGGTCATTTCTTTGCCACATTTTTAAAACAGTTTTAGTTCCTTATTGCAAACAGGATGCATGTTTTGGAAAAGTCATGATTGGCCTCATGGTGAAATCCCTGTGTGGGTTCCTTCCTCTCCGACAACTGAGTTAGGAAGGATGCCTGTATCTTTGTAATTAATAAAATCAATGTCTGCTCCCCCATCTACCAATAGGAGCCCTTCTTTGCGAGGCGTTAGGAAATGTCCCTGATCTTTGTGGTTGAATCTGTGTTTGAAAGTTGATACATGGACTGTAGGTCCTTCATATAAAGGCTATTTCAGCACTTCCTTCAATTTATCGAATCAGTTACTGTTTTCTTGCTCAAACCGTGAGCAACACCTGTCAAACTCAGACATTTCGCTCAAAACACGGACATCAATTGGCATTGGACTAGTATTATCACAGAAGGTTATTCTGGTTAGTCAATGTCCAGATTTCAGTTTCCATTCAACCCGTCTGAACAGTAGGCTACAGTTCCCTTGACGAGCCATAGGCCTATCAGAAGTCCCGTCTTGTGACCAATCACACACATCATAGCCAACACTGCTATCAACCTCTTTTCAACTCTGCTAGTCTTATTGAATTAAACTTAGACTCCGTGGATTGATGTTAACTGTTTTTCCCAAAAGCCTTCTTTGGCGACGGCATTGTAAGGTAACAAAGTTTAGGCTTATGCACTAAAACTAGAAAAACCTCAGACTATACAAACTGCACAATAAAACATGTATACTTTTTTTAAGGTATTGTTTCTCTTTATTCAGCCACACAATATTTAATGACTCTAAACCCTACAAATATAACACGGGACTGCAGGTTATGATTCAACACATCACTAGTGTGTAGGTAGGTTTTAGTATAGTTTATTTATTTAACCTTTATTTAACTAGGCAAGTCAGTTAAGAACAAATTCTTATTTACAATGACAGCCTACCTACAGGGTCAGCATGGAGCAGATTAGGGTTAAGTGCCTTGCTCAAGGACACATCGACAGGTTTTTTCACCTTGGATGCGTGTGTAGGTGTGTGTGTGTTTGTGTAGGTGTGTGTGTCTCTGAGTGTGAGGGGTGTTTGTGCTCTGAGGGTTATGTGTCTGAACAGGTGCTGTGTTTATGTGCCGCAGCGAATCACAATTCCCTGCTCAGATTCCTATAGACCAATCACAACAGGAGCTGCCTTTAATACCTTATAAGGTCATGCAAGCTGAAAGGCGGGGTGTGGTGTGTGTGAGAGGATGTGTGTCCTTGCAGTATGACTGCATTGTTCCTCAGTGTAGCACTAGGGCCAGTAAGGAACACAGCTGGCAGGCTGTAGTCTGCTTCTCTCCTCCTAGTGGAGTTATTAAAGAACTACAACACCGCTCCTCTGAAGGGTGCACCACATCTCCTCCTAGTGGAGTTATTAAAGAACTACAACACCACTCCTCTGAAGGGTGCACCACATCTCCTCCTAGTGGAGTTATTAAAGAACTACAACACCACTCCTCTGAAGGGTGCACCACATCTCCTCCTAGTGGAGTTATTAAAGAACTACAACACCACTCCTCTGAAGGGTGCACCACATCTCCTCCTAGTGGAGTTATTAAAGAACTACAACACCGCTCCTCTGAAGGGTGCACCACATCTCCTCCTAGTGGAGTTATTAAAGAACTACAACACCGCTCCTCTGAAGGGTGCACCACATCTCCTCCTAGTGGAGTTATTAAAGAACTACAACACCGCTCCTCACATGTCTCACCTGTCGGCCCAGACGTCATCCCTTGCCGCGTCCAGCTGGAGTGTTTACAGACATATTCAATCTCTCCCTATCCCAGTCTGCTGTCCCCACTTGATTCAAGACTATTGTTCCTGTACCGAAGAAACCAAAGGTAACTGAACTAAATGACTATCGCCCCGTAGCACTCACCTCTGTCATCATGAAGTGCTTTGAGAGGCTAGTCAAGGATCATATAACCTGCCACCCTAGACCATTCACGCATGTGCCTTCAACACCATACAGCCCCTGCTACTGGGTGAGAAGATGAAGAGGATGAAAGTGGAAGCACCCTTAGTCTCCTGGGTCACGGACTACCTGACCGGTAGGCCACAATTTGTGGGACTGAAGAGCTGTGTGTCAGAACGGGCATTGAGCAACACAGGGGCCCCCCAGGGAACGGTCCTGTCCCCCTTCCTGTTCACCCTCTACACCTCAGACTTCAGATATAACTCTGAAACATGCCACCTACAGAAGTTCTCGGATGACTCCGCAATTGTGGGTGTATCAGGGGTGGGCAGGAGGAGGAGTACAGGAGCACAATCAGTGACTTTGTGTTGTGGTGTGAGCAGAACCACCTTCAGCTCAACATCAGCAAAACAAAGGAGATGGTGGTGGACTTCAGGAGAACCAAGGCACAACTGACTGCAGTCCCTATACAGGGGATGGATGTGGAAATGGTTGGTCCATACAAGTTCCTGGGAGTCCATATGGACAACAGGCTGGAATGGGCTGGTAACACCGGGCCCTGTACAAAAAGGGCCAGAGCCGACTCTACTTTCTGAGGAGGCTCAGGTCCTTCAACGTGTGCAGTAAACTACTGCATACCTTCTACCAGTCTGTGGTGCTTTTTTGCAGTGGTGTGCAACATAAAGGCTGGTGATGCTTCTCGGGTAAATAAGATGATCAGGAAGGCTAGCTCTGTTCTGGGGATTAACCTTGACACTCTAGAGGAGGGTGTGGAGAGACGGATCCTGGCCAAACTGCTGGCCATCATGGACAACGTCACCCACCCTCTGCATGCCATGGTTATGATGCAGAGGAGCACCTTCAGTCTCAGACTGATCCCACCACGGTGTGCCAGAGAGCGCTACAGGAGGTCCTTCCTGCCAGCGGCTATTAGACTATATAATGCCTCACCGGGGTGCCGTGCCGTCGGCAACATAGATCTGGAACTGTTGGGGTGTTAGGACCTAGTTTAACAATTATGCATCCATCCATCCGTGAGTAACTCTGGTCTGTAATCACTCATTCACTCAGGACTTATTCATTCAGCACTCATTCATTCAGGACTGTACGTACATATTCATGTACAGTTGTTACATCATATCACATGCAATATTGTAAGTATTTCTTGGACTGAACTTACGTAGTCATTCACTCAGGAATGCATATTAGTATCCTGTCAGTTGTATCTTTTTTCATTGCTTTTAGTATATCGAATGTGCAATACGTGCATTTATCTGTAATTAAACCCTGCGCACTAAGGACTGTATTTTAAGGTTATTAATAATAATAATTTAAATTATTATTACCCTAAATTATATCATACGCACATTTAGCTATTTAAGTATCTCTTCCTGTCATTTACCTGTACAGTTTATGTAAACATGCAAATATTCACTTACCTGTACATTTAACCAGACTGTATATTAAGTAAACTATTATTACCCTCACTTATATCATACGCAATTTTAGCTATTGAAGTATTTCTCTGCCATCGACCTGTATAGTAGAGTTAACCATGCAAATATTCCTTATTTATTTATATCAACTTGCAATATTTTTATAATTTTTTTTCACCTAACACTCTGTATAGTGTACATATTCAGCCATCACCCATACTATGCGATGTCTTGTAATGGGTATCTATCTATCTATCTATCTATCTATCTATCTATCTATCTATCTATCTATCTATCTATCTATCTATCTATCTATCTATCTATCTATCTATCTATCTATCTATCTATCTATCTATCTATCTATCTATCTATCTATCTATCTATCTATCTATCTATCTATCTATCTATCTATCTATCTATCTAATCTATCTGGCACAATTTAGGTTTTGACCACTAGATGGCAGCAGTGTATCTGCAAAGTTTTCGACTGATCCAATGAACCATTGCATTACTGTTGAAAATGTATCAAGTCTGCCCAAATCTGCCTATTGTTTTATTGATGCATTTTCAAGTACATAACTGTGCACTCTCCTCAAACAATAGCATGGCATTCTTTCACTGTAATAGCAACTGTATATTGAACAGTAAAGTTAGATTAACAAGAATGTAAGCTTTCTGCCCATATAAGATATGTCTATGTCTTGGGAAATGTTCTTGTTACTTACAACATCATGCTAATCACATTAGCGCAAGTTAGCTTAAGCGTCCCGAGGGCGGGACACGATCCTATAGCGCTTCAATAAAAAATAATACATTCTACACCTGAACCAACTTCAGGGCAGTGCTGCCACCTCTTGGTTAGAAGTGGTATTGCGGTTCAGTTAAAGTTCTCTCTAGAAACCCCACATCTTTACCCAGTAGGACCAAGTTGTTGACTTATTTTGAGTAAAGGCCTTGGCTCCTATTAGGATCATAGGTCGTTGACGAATGTCCTCCATCTCACTGGGTTTGGGGCAAGTTTCTCCAGGTAAAAGCAGTGGTGGATGCTCTCTGTCATCTAGCTGGTCTCAGGGGATTCTTATCCCCCCTCCCCTCCTCTATGTAGATAGAACATCCTTATCCCCCCTCCCCTCCTCTATATAGATAGAACATCCTTATCCCCCCTCCCCTCCTCTATATAGATAGAACATCCTTATCCCCCCTCCCCTCCTCTATATAGATAGAACATCCTTATCCCCCCTCCCCTCCTCTATATAGATAGAACATCCTTATCCCCCCTCCCCTCCTCTATATAGATAGAACATCCTTATCCCCCTGGATGCTCTCTGTCATCTCTGCCTTGCTGTCTCTCCTCCGGCTGATTCTGGTTATCAGTCTGTTTCAGCGACTGGTGAGTCATTTTGGTGGTCAGTTTCTGAAGGGTGGGTCTTACTTATCCAACTCCGCTTTGTAGTTTGATTGGTTCCTGTCCTGATGTAGGGGTTATAGGTGGCTAAACGCTGCCGGGCCAGATGACAGCCAGGGTGAACGGTTCCTGTCCAACCCTCAGTTATAGACCCTCTCCTCTCTCTAACCCCAACCCTCAGTTATAGACCCTCTATGTAGATAGAACATTCTTATCCCCCCTCCCCTCCTCTATGTAGATAGAACATCCTTATCCCCCCTCCCCTCCTCTATGTAGATAGAACATCCTTATCCCCCCTCCCCTCCTCTATGTAGATAGAACATCCTTATCCCCCCTCCCCTCCTCTATATAGATAGAACATCCTTACCCCCCTCCTCTCCTCTATGTAGATAGAACATCCTTATCCCCCCTCCCCTCCTCTATGTAGATAGAACATCCTTATCCCCCTCCTCTATGTAGATAGAACATCCTTATCCCCCCTCCCCTCCTATATGTAGATAGAACATCCTTATCCCCCTCCACTATGTAGATAGAACATCCTTATCCCCCCTCCTCTATATAGATAGAACATCCTTATCCCCCCTCCTCTATGTAGATAGAACATCCTTATCCCCCCTCCCCTCCTCTATGTAGATAGAACATCCTTATCCCCCCTCCTCTATATAGATAGAACATCCTTATCCCCCCTCCCCTCCTATATGTAGATAGAACATCCTTATCCCCCTCCACTATGTAGATAGAACATCCTTATCCCCCCTCCTCTATATAGATAGAACATCCTTATCCCCCCTCCTCTATGTAGATAGAACATCCTTATCCCCCCTCCCCTCCTCTATGTAGATAGAACATCCTTATCCCCCCTCCTCTATATAGATAGAACATCCTTATCCCCCCTCCCCTCCTATATGTAGATAGAACATCCTTATCCCCCCTCCCCTCCTATATGTAGATAGAACATCCTTATCCCCCTCCTCTCCTCTATATAGATAGAACATCCTTATCCCCCTCCTCTATGTAGATAGAACATCCTTATCCCCCTCCTCTCCTCTATGTAGATAGAACATCCTTATCCCCCTCCACTATGTAGATAGAACATCCTTATCCCCCCTCCTCTATATAGATAGAACATCCTTATCCCCCCTCCACTATGTAGATAGAACATCCTTATCCCCCCTCCACTATGTATATAGAACATCCTTATCCCACCACTATGTAGATAGAACATCCTTATCCCCCCTCCTCTATGTAGATAGAACATCCTTATCCCCCCTCCTCTATGTAGATAGAACATCCTTATCCCCCCTCCCCTCCTCTATATAGATAGAACATCCTTATCCCCCCTCCTCTATGTAGATAGAACATCCTTATCCCCCCTCCCCTCCTCTATGTAGATAGAACATCCTTATCCCCCCTCCCCTCCACTATGTAGATAGAACATCCTCATCCCCCTCCCCTCCTCTATGTAGATAGAACATCCTTATCCCCCCTCCCCTCCACTATGTAGATAGAACATCCTCATCCCCCTCCCCTCCACTATGTAGATAGAACATCCTTACCACCCCTCCTCTATGTAGATAAAACATCCTTATCCCCCCTCCTCTATGTAGATAGAACATCCTTATCCCCCCTCCTCAATGTAGATAGAACATCCTTATCCCCCCTCCTCTATGTAGATAGAACATCCTTATCCCCCCTCCTCTATGTAGATAAAACATCCTTATCCCCCCTCCTCTATGTAGATAGAACATCCTTATCCCCCCTCCTCAATGTAGATAGAACATCCTCATCCCCCTCCCCTCCACTATGTAGATAGAACATCCTTACCACCCCTCCTCTATGTAGATAAAACATCCTTATCCCCCCTCCTCTATGTAGATAGAACATCCTTATCCCCCCTCCTCAATGTAGATAGAACATCCTTATCCCCTCTCCACTATGTAGATATAACATCCTTATCCCCCCTCCTCTATGTAGATAGAACATCCTTATCCCCCCTCCACTATGTAGATAGAACATCCTTATCCCCCCTCCTCTATGTAGATAGAACATCCTTATCCCCCCTCCTCTATGTAGATAGAACATCCTTATCCCCCCTCCACTACGTAGATATAACATCCTTATCCCCCCTCCTCTATGTAGATAGAACATCATTATCCCCCCTCCTCTATATAGATAGAACATCCTTATCCCCCCGGTGGATGCTCTCTGTCATCTCTGCCTTGCTGTCTCTCCTCCGGCTGATTCTGGTTATCAGTCTGTTTCAGCGACTGGTGAGTCATTTTGGTGGTCAGTTTCTGAAGGGTGGGTCTTACTTATCCAACTCCGCTTTGTAGTTTGATTGGTTCCTGTCCTGATGTAGGGGTTATAGGTGGCTAAACGCTGCCGGGCCAGATGACAGCCAGGGTGAACGGTTCCTGTCCAACCCTCAGTTATAGACCCTCTCCTCTCTCTAACCTCAACCCTCAGTTATAGACCCTCTATGTAGATAGAACATCCTTATCCCCCCTCCCCTCCTCTATGTAGATAGAACATCCTTATCCCCCCTCCCCTCCTCTATGTAGATAGAACATCCTTATCCCCCTCCCCTCCTCTATGTAGATAGAACATCCTTATCCCCCCTCCCCTCCTCTATATAGATAGAACATCCTTATCCCCCCTCCCCTCCTCTATATAGATAGAACATCCTTACCCCCCTCCTCTCCTCTATGTAGATAGAACATCCTTATCCCCCCTCCCCTCCTCTATGTAGATAGAACATCCTTATCCCCCTCCTCTATGTAGATAGAACATCCTTATCCCCCCTCCCCTCCTATATGTAGATAGAACATCCTTATCCCCCTCCTCTCCTCTATGTAGATAGAACATCCTTATCCCCCTCCTCTCCTCTATGTAGATAGAACATCCTTATCCCCCTCCACTATGTAGATAGAACATCCTTATCCCCCCTCCTCTATATAGATAGAACATCCTTATCCCCCCTCCTCTATATAGATAGAACATCCTTATCCCCCCTCCCCTCCTATATGTAGATAGAACATCCTTATCCCCCCTCCCCTCCTATATGTAGATAGAACATCCTTATCCCCCTCCTCTCCTCTATATAGATAGAACATCCTTATCCCCCTCCTCTATGTAGATAGAACATCCTTATCCCCCTCCTCTCCTCTATGTAGATAGAACATCCTTATCCCCCTCCACTATGTAGATAGAACATCCTTATCCCCCCTCCTCTATATAGATAGAACATCCTTATCCCCCCTCCACTATGTAGATAGAACATCCTTATCCCCCCTCCACTATGTATATAGAACATCCTTATCCCACCACTATGTAGATAGAACATCCTTATCCCCCCTCCTCTATGTAGATAGAACATCCTTACCCCCCCTCCTCTATGTAGATAGAACATCTTTATCCCCCTCCACTATGTAGATAGAACATCCTTATCCCCCTCCCCTCCTCTATGTAGATAGAACATCCTTATCCCCCCTCCCCTCCACTATGTAGATAGAACATCCTCATCCCCCTCCCCTCCTCTATGTAGATAGAACATCCTTATCCCCCCTCCCCTCCACTATGTAGATAGAACATCCTCATCCCCCTCCCCTCCACTATGTAGATAGAACATCCTTACCACCCCTCCTCTATGTAGATAAAACATCCTTATCCCCCCTCCTCTATGTAGATAGAACATCCTTATCCCCCCTCCTCAATGTAGATAGAACATCCTTATCCCCCCTCCACTATGTAGATAGAACATCCTTATCCCCCCTCCTCTATGTAGATAGAACATCCTTATCCCCCCTCCACTATGTAGATAGAACATCCTTATCCCCCCTCCTCTATGTAGATAGAACATCCTTATCCCCCCTCCTCTATGTAGATAGAACATCCTTATCCCCCCTCCACTACGTAGATATAACATCCTTATCCCCCCTCCTCTATGTAGATAGAACATCATTATCCCCCCTCCTCTATATAGATAGAACATCCTTATCCCCTCGGTGGATGCTCTCTGTCATCTCTGCCTTGCTGTCTCTCCTCCGGCTGATTCTGGTTATCAGTCTGTTTCAGCGACTGGTGAGTCATTTTGGTGGTCAGTTTCTGAAGGGTGGGTCTTACTTATCCAACTCCGCTTTGTAGTTTGATTGGTTCCTGTCCTGATGTAGGGGTTATAGGTGGCTAAACGCTGCCGGGCCAGATGACAGCCAGGGTGAACGGTTCCTGTCCAACCCTCAGTTATAGACCCTCTCCTCTCTCTAACCTCAACCCTCAGTTATAGACCCTCTATGTAGATAGAACATCCTTATCCCCCCTCCCCTCCTCTATGTAGATAGAACATCCTTATCCCCCCTCCCCTCCTCTATGTAGATAGAACATCCTTATCCCCCCCAGAGTCATTACATCATTTATTTTGGTATTGTCCATATGTAGCTTGTTTTTGGTCACAGGTCCAGGAATGACGAATTGCAATATTTACCTGGAGCTACATCTGCAGATAGCACTACTGGGTGCTTTGAAAAGTCATAGTCAATCGATCAATAATATAAAAATACTTTTAGCAAAACATTTAATCTTTAATTTACAATCAACAGAAACTATGAGAAAAGAAAGGTTCAGAACTTTTGTAAAACATCACAGCACAGTTGAAAAATATATGGTCACACTCTAGTGTTCTGAGAGGCAAGTCCACTACACGTCACTTCCTGTTGAATGCGGAACGAGGGAGAGCTTGGTTTTGTTGTTTTGAAAAGTTTGTTGTTTTTAAAGTGTATTTTATTAGCTAGCTAACTCTTTAGTTTAGATCCCACGACGCAGTTGGCATTAGTTGCTGGGACTGCTACTATCTGTCCAGTGATCTTGCCAACCAAGGACGGGTTTATCCATTGTGTCTGGGTCAGAAGATTGTCCCAGTCTTGTAGCCGTCTAGATCCCTGCTGTTTGTTGTTTCCAATGTTCCCTGTGACCTGTGACCTGCCCTGTCTGGAACTGAGAGGAGGAACAGTGGAACCTACGTTGTTACCATGACAAAGACCAAAGCTGGCGGGAGTACCGTTGAGGACAGTGGTGTCTCTCTATCACAGGTGAAGGATCTTTTAAATGAACAAAAAGAGTTCTACAATAAAGTTCTACAAGAAAATAGCTGCAAGTGGTGGAGTCAACTAATAAAAGAATGGACGACCTGACCAGAGGTCCAGGACCTGAAGAACAGCTTGCAGTTCTCCCAGGCTCAGCTCGATGAGTTGAAACAGGAGAACGGCAAGATGACAGCAACCTTTTAAGTCATTAAGAGGGGACATGAGTTCTGTGTGTGAATCCATGATAACAATGACGGATAAATCAGATGGACTACAGGAAGATAGAGGTGGAGCGCGTCCACAGGACTGGAAAACCCACCGCCGGCCCAGGTGACAGGTCCAGGCCAATAGGGGTCAAGTTCCTGAGGTTCAAGGACAAGGTAGCTGTTCTGGAAAGAGCCAAGAACTTGAGAGGAACGAATATTTTCCTCAACGAGGACTATCCGGAATCTGTGCGCCAGAAGAGGAAAGAGCTTTTTCCAGCCATGAAAGCTGCCAGAGCGCGTTGTGACGGTCCTGAATTTGCCTGAACCGTCTCAGTGCTTCTCCTTTCCTCTAATTCCCAATAAAAATGCCAGCATCAGCTGCACAAAAGAGTTGATTGGTTGTGACAGTGGCACGAGAGAGGAAGTGTTCTACCCTCAGCTTGGAAGCTCGTTAATCTGAGCCCAGAGGAAAGTCTTTGTCCTCAGGCCAGGAGGGAAGCCAAAGTCATTCCACTACCCAAGAGAGGTAAAGCAGCCTTTACTGGTTCGAACAGCAGACCTATCAGCTTGCTGCCAGCTCTTAGCAAACTGTTGGAAAAAATCGTGTTTGACCAAATACAATGCTATTTCTCTGTAAACAAATTAACTTTCAGCATGCTTATAGAGAAGGGCACTCAACATGTACTGCACTGACACAAATGAATACCTCACAATCAAATGTTGACCAAGAGAATTCTCTTTTCGGTTATAGTCACAGGTGTGTATATTCCCCCTCAAGCCGATACCAAGATGGCCCTCGAGGGACTACACTGGACTAGCAAACTGGACACCACATATCCTGAGGCCGCATTTATTGTAGCTGGGGATTTTAACAAAGCAAATTTGTGGAAAACGCTACCGAAGTTCAACAACACATTGGCTGTAGCACTCACTCTGCGAAATGCCTACAAGACCCTCCCCCTTCCTCCCTTTGGCAAATCTGATCACGACTCCATTTTGCTCCTTCCTTCCTATAGGCAGAGACTAAGGTCTATTCAACGCTGATCTGACCAATCGGAATCCATGCTTCAAGATATTTTTGATCAGGCAGACTGGGATATGTTCCAGGTAGCCTCTGAGAATAACATAGACAAATATACGGATACAGTGACTGGGTTCATCAGGAAGTGTATAGGAGATGTTGTTCCCACCGTAACTATTAAAACCTACCCAAACCAGAAACTGTAGAAACTGCAAACCATCGCATTTAACCAAGGCAAGGTCAATGGGAATATGGCCGAATACAACGGCTCAGACACCAGACGTATGTGGCAGGGTCTACAGACACCAGACGTATGTGGCAGGGTCTTCAGACACCAGACGTATGTGCAGGGTCTACAGACACCAGACGTATGTGGCAGGGTCTACATACACCAGACGTATGTGGCAGGGTCTTCAGACACCAGACGTATGTGCAGGGTCTACAGACACCAGACGTATGTGGCAGGGTCTACAGACACCAGACGTATGTGGCAGGGTCTACAGACACCAGGCGTATGTGGCAGGGTCTACAGACACCAGACGTATGTGGCAGGGTCTACAGACACCAGACGTATGTGGCAGGGTCTTCAGACACCAGACGTATGTGGCAGGGTCTACAGACACCAGACGTATGTGGCAGGGTCTGCACTAACTAACTGTAAGTCGCTCTGGATAAGAGAGTCTGTTAAATTAGTAAACTGTAAATGCATGCTTGGTAGGGCAGTATAAGTGGCAAGTGTTTGAGCTCTGGTGTCAAGATGGACATCCTGAGGTCTCTTCAGGAGCTTTTTAAGCATTCTAATGGCCGCTGTGTCAGCATTTCATGTGGGAATTGACAGAGCCTCACCGGGGACGCACTCCTTGTGGTGTGGTTCCTGAAAGGTGTATGTTGTCTCAGACCGGTCTGAAGATCTTCTCCTACAAAACCTACCTGCTCATGGCTTTGGCCTTGGCTGAACGTGTTGGTGACCTCCACGCTTTATCCGTACAGCCTTGCTGTACTCAGTTCGCGACTCTAAGGTGATGTTAGGTTCAAATGCGGCCTTTGTCCCGAAAGTCATGGGTAAGTCTTACAGGCCCTTAGCTTTGAGCTATTTCCATTTTTGCCTCCTCCTTTTGCTTCAAAAGAGCAATAGGGGTTACATGCCCTGTGTCTGGTGCGAGCTTTACGCACATTGAACGGATATCCAGTTATTTGACCAGTTTCTGTCTGTTTTGATAATCCAAAACAGACAGAAACTGGCCGCTCTCTATGCAACGTCTCTCCCACTGGATTGTGAAGGCTATCTCCCTGTCATAGAGCAGCAAGGGTTGCCTAATGGTGTACGTGCCCACTCCACCAGGGGTCTGGCAGCATCTTGGGTGTTGTTTAACGGCCAAGATGCTACACATTCTAGGCTGTGTAGTGCCAGCGTTTGTCTCTGGCATGTCATGCCTGAGTGTGTTTATCTTGCCAATTAAAAAAGTCTTTAAAGTAGTTGTAAATATCAGGGTTTAGTGATGATCGATCATCTGATCCAATGAATGAAGGAGACCAGTTGCCTTTTTCAGTTGAGTTTTTACTATCATTCTTTATATAATTTATCTTTGTTTCATAGTGGACTTTCTTCTTTTTATTCAGTTTAGTCACATGATTTCTTAATATGCAGAACGTTTGCCAATCGGTTGGTCAGCCAGACTTATTTCCCATTCCTTTTGCCACATCTCTCTCAACCATACTATTTTTTAATTCCTCATCAATCCAAGGGGATTTAACAGTTTTTACAGTCATTTCATAAATGTGTCAAGTGCAGCTGTCACGGTGAGTGGTGAGGGAACGAGAGGGAACGAGGCGCAGAGCGAGAGGTGCGTGCAGACATATTTATTAACACACTCAAACTACAAAACAAGAAACGCAAGAGAACACCGTGAACTGGTGACTAGTACCTCACAAGCACACAGACACAGACAACTCCAATGATCCACACGCAGGTGGACGCAATGTGAACATAAATAGAATCCCCGAATAGAGACAACTCAAGACAGCTGCCTCTAATTGGGGATCACCCAAAACCAACCAAGACTCCCTGATTATTGTCAGGTCCTGACTGTGGCCATCCCACTCCCTCTAGAGGGTCAGAGACCTGGCAGTACCCCGGCCCCTAAGGCGCGGGCTCCCGACCGCAAGATTCCCCCTCAACCAAAAACACAAAATACTAACACAAAAGGGGGGCAGAGCGGAGTACTGGGGAGGTTGTTGGTGGGGGCTCCGGCTCTGGCTTCGGGCGTAACGCAGGCTCTGATGGCAGCTCCTTCCCTGCCGCCGCGTTGCACGCCCGGTCCTGTCTGGACCCCGGCACGATGGACTCCCCCTCAGTACTCCAGCGAAGCACCAAGTCCTGTCTGGACCCTGGTGTGGGAGACTCCGACCCGACAACTGGGCTGGCGAGCGGTCCCGGACTGGGCACCGGTGGAGCGGGTCGCTCCGGCAATGGAGCGGGGCTGGACGGCAGGTCCTGTCTAGACCCCGGGCCAGTGGAAAGCCCCAACCTCGGAGAAGGACTGGCTGCCGGTCCCGGACTGGGCACAGGCGTGGCGTGGAGCTCTAGCTCCGGAGCGGGACTGGACGCTGTGCCCGGGCTGGGCACCAACGCAGAGGGGTTTTCCAGCCACTGTTTACTGATGGGACAGGAGACAGTCACTAGGCACTGCTCTTCATTGGCCTTGACAGGCGTCATAATAGATACTTCAACTGAAGTCACGAGAGTGCTACTCCCCATAGTATGTTGTACGCAAGTTCCCTCCTTCAGGGAACAGTAGATATAGTCATAACGTTACATTTAGTTGTTGCCAGAGAATGACATTAATCTTCTGTTTATTTTCCTTGTCAAATGGAAATACCATTCACCTTCTTAACAATGCCCCTTTAGTCTAAGAACCAGGTTAAGGAGAAGGAAGCAGAAGAGATTATAAGATTGTGATGATGGGAGATAAAGCCTGAAAGAACTCAATACGTCACTGAGTTGGGATTTATTAAAAACCCTTTCCTTATAAATGTGAACGTCACTAAAGCCTTTGAATAAATAACCTTTCCTTCCAACATTGGATGACAACACTGAGTTCACTTCACACAGACTCACAGAGCATCACTGTGTGATAATGAATTGATGAGGTGTGTTTAGATGAGTCTCTTTGGAAACCCACTGACCAGTAGATGGTGGTACAGCAGTATCCAGCTCTGTGTACTAGCTACAGTAAAGTAGACTATATGTTTGGGACAAAGTGTCTTTATGTATGTTCCACACCTTACTGTGTCTTAAGAATGTCACATGACTGTCACTTGATGAGAGTGGAACTTCTCAGGGCTTCTATTTCCTCTTAAGGAACTGAGTGATGATTAATATGACCTAGGGAAAGGCCAAATGTATGACCATATTAGAGACATATATTTCCCTCAGATTACACTGATCCACAAAGAATTAAAAAACAAACCTAATTTTGATAAACTCTCATATCTACTGGGTGAAATACCACAGTGTTCATCACAGCAGCAAGATGTGTGACCTGTTGTCACAAGAAAAGGACAACCAGTGAAGAACAAACACCATGTAAATACAACCCATATTTATGTTGATTTATTTTCCCTTTTATACTTTAACTAGATGCAAATCGTTACATCACTGTATTTATATAATATGACATCGTTACAACACTGTATATAATATGACATTTGAAATGTCTTTATTTTTTTGTTTATTGTTAATTTTTATTGTTTATTTCACTTTTGTTTATTATCTACTTCACTTGCTTTGACAATGTTAACATATGTTTCCCATGTTAATAAAGCCCTTGAATTGAAATGAATTGAATTGAATGTCACCATGGCTAATCATTTCTTGATGATGACATCAAGACACCTGCGGCTCAGCTCTCCTGGCAGGACAGTATATAAGAGATCACACAGGTTGAGGACTCCATATCACCAAGACTTCTACTACCACAGTTTCATACTGATCTACAGAGCCTTGGCTGTGACCACCATCCACACATCAGACCACCATCCAGACAGACAGAGACCTCTGAGACTCCGGAAGAAGCAGACGGAGGTATGGAGAACAGCAAACAATTATCTAAGGCTTTGGAACACTTTATTAGCTCTCTCTATCTCTCTCTCTCTCTCGCTTCCTCTCTCTGTCTCTCTCTCTCCTCTCTCTTTCTCTC
>CM042385.1:451452-523952 GCA_023634145.1 Thymallus thymallus
TTCAAGTCTTGCCATAAGGTTTCAAGTAGATTTAAGTTAAAACTGTAAGTCAGTCACTGAGGAATGTTCACTGTCTTCTTGGTAAGCAATTCCAGTGTAGATTTGGCCTTGTGTTTAAGGTTATTGTCCTGCTGAAAGGTGAATTCATCTCCCAGTGTTTGGTGGGAAGCAGACTGAACCAGGTTATCCTCTAGGATTTTTCCTATGCTAAGCTCCATTCAGTTTCTTTTTTATCCTGATAAACTCTCCAGTACTTAATCATTACAAGTATAGGATATTCAATGTCTGCTTGTTTGTTTTACCCTCTACCAACAGGTGCCCTTCTTTATATGTGTGGGGTACAGAGATGAGGTAGTCATTCAAAAACCATATTAAATACTATTATTGCACACAGAGTGAGCTCATGCAACCCATCATGTGACTTGTTAAGAATTTTTAACCCTGAACTTATTTAGGCTTGCCATAACAAAGGGTTTGAATACTTATTGACTCAAGACATTTCAGCTTTTCATTTTTAATTAATTTGTACAAATAAATAAAATAAACATAATTCCACTTTGACATTATTGGGTGTTGTGTGAAGAAGGCCAGTGACAAACAAGCTCAATTAAAAAAAGACCATTTCAGGCTGTAACAACAAAATGTGGGAAAAATAAAAAGGGTGTGAATACTTTCTGAAGGCACTGTATATCCTACAGGGGTTAGAACCAAGTCCTACTGGACATTCTGTATTCCAGGGAAATACACTGTATATCCTACAGGGGTTAGACCCAAGTCCTACTGGACATTCTGTATTCCAGGGAAATACACTGTATATCCTACAGGGGTTAGACCCAAGTCCTACTGGACATTCTGTATTCCAGGGAAATACACTGTATATCCTACAGGGGTTAGACCCAAGTCCTACTGGACATTCTGTATTCCAGGGAAATACACTGTATATCCTACAGGGGTTAGAACCAAGTCCTACTGGACATTCTGTATTCCATGGAAATACACTGTATATCCTACAGGGGTTAGAACCAAGTCCTACTGGACATTCTGTATTCCAGGGAAATACACTGTATATCCTACAGGGGTTAGAACCAAGTCCTACTGGACATTCTGTATTCCATGGAAATACACTGTATATCCTACAGGGGTTAGAACCAAGTCCTACTGGACATTCTGTATTCCAGGGAAATACACTGTAGCTCCCCATCCATTTGGGATTGTGACTTGATGTTGATGTTAACCCAATCAGATCCATGATGGGTTCTTGGTCCACGCCAGTGACCCCAACACATCCCAGAGGAGACGCTGTGGCTTCGTGATCCGATACGTCCCTACCTGTGCCTACCCTATACAGGTGAGAACTACTGTAGATATGTTCCTACCTGTGCCTACCCTTTACAGGTGAGAACTACTGTAGATATGTTCCTACCTGTGCCTACCCTTTACAGGTGAGAACTACTGTAGATATGTTCCTACCTGTGTCTACCCTTTACAGGTGAGAACTACTGTAGATATGTTCCTACCTATGCCTACCCTATATCTCTTTCTCTGTCAAATTGGAGGCCTGTTCCCTTGTTATGCCTTTGAAAATAGGTTAAAACTCTGTACCAATGCTTTTGCAGAGATCAGACTCATTGCATACCTGACCACTGTCGCTCTCTCTCTCTCGCTCTCTCTCTCTCTCTCTCTCTCTCTCTCTCTCTCTCTCTCTCTCTCTCTCTCTCTCTCTCTCTCTCCCTTTCTCTCTCTCTCTCTCTCTCTCTCTCTGCAGGACCCAGACCGTCCCAGGCGTTTCCATGCTACAGTGATGGCCAGTGGATCAGACCAGTTCAGTCACTTCTCCACCTAGCTGTGATGAGCCTTACACCACAACTACAACCTGATCAATACTGATTCCATTACTGTATTACTGTCTGCAACCTAATGATGCTATAATCACCTTTATGACTTACTGCTGTGTTCACCTTTAAGACTTACTGCTGTGTTCACCTTTACGACTTACTGCTGTGTTCACCTTTACGACTTACTGCTGTGTTCACCTTTACGACTTACTGCTGTGTTCACCTTTACGACTTACTGCTGTGTTAACCTTTACGACTTACTGTTGTGTTCACCTTTACGACTTACTGCTGTGTTTACCTTTACGACTTACTGCTGTGTTTACCTTTACGACTTACTGCTGTGTTCACCTTTACGACTTACTGCTGTGTTTACCTTTACGACTTACTGCTGTGTTCACCTTTACGACTTACTGCTGTGTTCACCTTTACGACTTACTGCTGTGTTCACCTTTACGACTTACTGCTGTGTTCACCTTTACGACTTACTGCTGTGTTCACCTTTACGACTTACTGCTGTGTTCACCTTTACGACTTACTGCTGTGTTCACCTTTACGACTTACTGCTGTGTTCACCTTTACGACTTACTGCTGTGTTTACCTTTAAGACTTACTGCTGTGTTCACCTTTATGACTTACTGCTGTGTTTACCTTTACGACTTACTGCTGTGTTCACCTTTACGACTTACTGCTGTGTTCACCTTTACGACTTACTGCTGTGTTCACCTTTACGACTTACTGCTGTGTTTACCTTTAAGACTTACTGCTGTGTTCACCTTTAGACCACATGGAGAATTCAATGAAGCAGATTTGTTATATAAATAAAGACTTTCTAAATTCAGCATCTGGAGGAAACCTGGCACCATCCCTTCCACTGTGACGTCCTTTCTGAATATGGTTATTTATTATTTATTCTCCAGTAATAGAAACTATTATTTTTTAAATACTTTTTAAAAAGTGCTCTTTATGACAGAATGTTGAAATGAGGTGAAGTCAAACCTTTTCTTTTCACCGTGCTACACTTCTCAAAAGGCACCAAATTGGTGGAACGACCCCACTATTAAAGGGATTGACTGATAATAATATATAATAATATATTACTATGACTACTAGAAGTGTGAAACTTACTCAAGGTCTTTGATCAATTTTATTGATATAACATTTTAAAAAAGTGATATGATGCCTATTGGGTAGGATAATTGGGTAGGATAATTGGGTAGGATAATTGGGTAGGATAATTGGGTAGGATAATTGGGTAGGATAATTGGGTAGGGTAATTGGGTAGGGTAATTGGGTAGGGTAATTGCTAATTTGATTAACAAGAGATTTGTTGAAATCTTCATAGGGACATACTACATTCTGGGGCGTTTTAACAAAAATCAAGGAAGTTGGGTAAGCTCCCATCGTTCCACAGTTCAACCTAGCCTGAATTAAAGCAATAACACACATTGTTTCTTTTTTATAGCTCCCGTCCAAATGTCATGAATTATATATAGTATATTCAAGTCATAGACACCAGTCAACTCCATTACACTCAAAAGTTACTTCAACTTCAACCAGTGAATGCTAGTGATGGCTAGCTATGCTACCAGTCTGTCCTAATGAGTGCAATCATGCTAATAGCATACCCTGGTGGACCATTGAGCTGTTGCTGACCAACATAATATATTTGGCCCTATTCAGACTTAGGAAATGTACGCCTTTCCTACGCATGCCTTTCCTACACATGCCTTTCCTACGCATGCCTTTCCTACGCATGCCTTTCCTACGCATGCCTTTCCTACGCATGCCTTTCCTACGCATGCCTTTCCTACGCATGTCTTTCCTACGCATGCCTTTCCTACGCATGCCTTTCCTACGCATGCCTTTCCTACGCATGCCTTTCCTACGCATGCCTTTCCTACGCATGTCTTTCCTACGCATGCCTTTCCTACGCATGCCTTTCCTACGCATGTCTTTCCTACGCATGTCTTTCCTACGCATGCCTTTCCTACGCATGCCTTTCCTACGCATGCCTTTCCTACGCATGCCTTTCCTACGCATGCCTTTCCTACGCATGCCTTTCCTACGCATGCCTTTCCTACGCATGCCTTTCCTACGCACTTTTCAGTAGTTGGTATTCAGACTTAACTTATGCAGGTATGTAACAGACTTTAAAGGTGTGGTTACCTTGCGCCCGCTGATTACATCTAATTCAACCATTGAAAACCCTCCGACTTGCTGGCCAACAGATAGAATTTATAGGGTTTTCAATGGTTTTCAGCACATTTATATAAAGCTATCCTTCGAAATTCGGTACACCTTTAATTCAAATGTTCTCCTAGTAGGGGGGAAAGTCAGTACTAGTAGGGGGAAAAGTCAGTACTAGTAGGGGGAAAAGACACTACTAGTAGGGGGAAAAGACACTACTAGTAGGGGGAAAAGACACTACTAGTAGGGGGAAAAGACAGTACTAGTAGGGGGAAAAGACACTACTAGTAGGGTTTTCAATGGTTTTCAGCACATTTATATAAAGCTATCCTTCGAAATTCGGTACACCTTTAATTCAAATGTTCTCCTAGTAGGGGGGAAAGTCAGTACTAGTAGGGGGAAAAGTCAGTACTAGTAGGGGGAAAAGACACTACTAGTAGGGGGAAAAGACAGTACTAGTAGGGGGAAAAGACACTACTAGTAGGGGGGAAAGACAGTACTAGTAGGGGGAAAAGACAGTACTAGTAGGGGGAAAAGACACTACTAGTAGGGGGAAAAGACACTACTAGTAGGGGGAAAAGACAGTACTAGTAGGGGGAAAAGACACTACTAGTAGGGGGGAAAGACAGTACTAGTAGGGGGAAAAGACACTACTAGTAGGGGGAAAAGACACTACTAGTAGGGGGAAAAGACACTACTAGTAGGGGGAAAAGACACTACTAGTAGGGGGAAAAGACACTACTAGTAGGGGGAAAAGACACTACTAGTAGGGGGGAAAGACAGTACTAGTAGGGGGAAAAGACAGTACTAGTAGGGGGAAAAGACACTACTAGTAGGGGGAAAAGACACTACTAGTAGGGGGGAAAGACAGTACTAGTAGGGGGAAAAGACAGTACTAGTAGGGGGAAAAGACACTACTAGTAGGGGGAAAGACAGTACTAGTAGGGGGAAAAGACAGTACTAGTAGGGGGAAAGACACTACTAGTAGGGGGAAAAGACACTACTAGTAGGGGGAAAGACACTACTAATAGGGGGAAAGACAGTACTAGTAGGGGGAAAAGACAGTACTAGTAGTGGGAAAAGACACTACTAGTAGGGGGAAAAGACACTACTAGTAGGGGGAAAGACACTACTAGTAGGGGGAAAGACAGTACTAGTAGGGGGAAAAGACAGTACTAGTAGGGGGAAAAGACACTACTAGTAGGGGGAAAAGACACTACTAGTAGGGGGGAAAGACAGTACTAGTAGGGGGAAAAGACAGTACTAGTAGGGGGAAAAGACACTACTAGTAGGGGGAAAAGACACTACTAGTAGGGGGAAAAGACACTACTAGTAGGGGGGAAAGACAGTACTAGTAGGGGGAAAAGACACTACTAGTAGGGGGAAAAGACACTACTAGTAGGGGGAAAAGACACTACTAGTAGGGGGAAAGACACTACTAGTAGGGGGAAAGACAGTACTAGTAGGGGGAAAAGACAGTACTAGTACGGGGAAAAGACACTACTAGTAGGGGGAAAAGACACTACTAGTAGGGGGGAAAGACAGTACTAGTAGGGGGAAAAGACACTACTAGTAGGGGGAAAAGACACTACTAGTAGGGGGGAAAGACAGTACTAGTAGGGGGAAAAGACAGTACTAGTAGGGGGAAAAGACACTACTAGTAGGGGGAAAAGACACTACTAGTAGGGGGAAAAGACACTACTAGTAGGGGGAAAAGACACTACTAGTAGGGGGAAAAGACAGTACTAGTAGGGGGAAAAGTCAGTACTAGTAGGGGAAAAGTCAGTACTAGTAGGGGGAAAAGTCAGTACTAGTAGGGGGAAAAGACAGTACTAGTAGGGGGAAAAGACACTACTAGTAGGGGGAAAAGACACTACTAGTAGGGGGGAAAGACAGTACTAGTAGGGGGAAAAGACACTACTAGTAGGGGGAAAAGACACTACTAGTAGGGGGGAAAGACAGTACTAGTAGGGGGAAAAGACAGTACTAGTAGGGGGAAAAGACACTACTAGTAGGGGGAAAAGACACTACTAGTAGGGGGAAAGACACTACTAGTAGGGGGAAAGACAGTACTAGTAGGGGGAAAAGACAGTACTAGTAGGGGGAAAAGACACTACTAGTAGGGGGAAAAGACACTACTAGTAGGGGGAAAGACACTACTAGTAGGGGGAAAGACAGTACTAGTAGGGGGAAAAGACAGTACTAGTAGGGGGAAAAGACACTACTAGTAGGGGGAAAAGACACTACTAGTAGGGGGAAAAGACACTACTAGTAGGGGGAAAAGACACTACTAGTAGGGGGGAAAGACAGTACTAGTAGGGGGAAAAGACACTACTAGTAGGGGGAAAAGACACTACTAGTAGGGGGAAAAGACACTACTAGTAGGGGGAAAGACACTACTAGTAGGGGGAAAGACAGTACTAGTAGGGGGAAAAGACAGTACTAGTAGGGGGAAAAGACACTACTAGTAGGGGGAAAAGACACTACTAGTAGGGGGGAAAGACAGTACTAGTAGGGGGAAAAGACACTACTAGTAGGGGGAAAAGACACTACTAGTAGGGGGGAAAGACAGTACTAGTAGGGGGAAAAGACAGTACTAGTAGGGGGAAAAGACACTACTAGTAGGGGGAAAAGACACTACTAGTAGGGGGAAAAGACACTACTAGTAGGGGGAAAAGACACTACTAGTAGGGGGAAAAGACAGTACTAGTAGGGGGAAAAGTCAGTACTAGTAGGGGAAAAGTCAGTACTAGTAGGGGGAAAAGTCAGTACTAGTAGGGGGAAAAGACAGTACTAGTAGGGGGAAAAGACACTACTAGTAGGGGGAAAAGACACTACTAGTAGGGGGAAAAGACAGTACTAGTAGGGGGAAAAGACACTACTAGTAGGGGGAAAAGACACTACTAGTAGGGGGAAAAGACACTACTAGTAGGGGGAAAAGACAGTACTAGTAGGGGGAAAAGACACTACTAGTAGGGGGAAAAGACAGTACTAGTAGGGGGAAAAGACAGTACTAGTAGGGGGAAAAGACAGTACTAGTAGGGGGGAAAGACAGTACTAGTAGGGGGAAAAGACAGTACTAGTAGGGGGAAAAGATACTACTAGTAGGGGGGAAAGACAGTACTAGTAGGGGGAATAGACACTACTAGTAGGGGGAAAGACAGTACTAGTAGGGGGAAAAGACACTACTAGTAGGGGGAAAAGACACTACTAGTAGGGAAAAAGACACTACTAGTAGGAGGAAAGACAGTACTAGTAGGGGGAAAAGACAGTACTAGTAGGGGGAAAAGACACTACTAGTAGGGGGAAAAGACACTACTAGTAGGGGGGAAAGACAGTACTAGTAGGGGGAAAAGACACTACTAGTAGGGGGAAAAGACACTACTAGTAGGGGGGAAAGACAGTACTAGTAGGGGGAAAAGACAGTACTAGTAGGGGGAAAAGACACTACTAGTAGGGGGAAAAGACACTACTAGTAGGGGGAAAAGACACTACTAGTAGGGGGAAAAGACACTACTAGTAGGGGGAAAAGACAGTACTAGTAGGGGGAAAAGACACTACTAGTAGGGGGAAAAGACACTACTAGTAGGGGGAAAAGACACTACTAGTAGGGGGAAAAGACAGTACTAGTAGGGGGAAAAGACACTACTAGTAGGGGGAAAAGACAGTACTAGTAGGGGGAAAAGACACTACTAGTAGGGGGAAAAGACACTACTAGTAGGGGGAAAAGACACTACTAGTAGGGGGAAAAGACACTACTAGTAGGGGGAAAAGACACTACTAGTAGGGGGAAAGACAGTACTAGTAGGGGGAAAAGACAGTACTAGTAGGGGGAAAAGACAGTACTAGTAGGGGGAAAAGACACTACTAGTAGGGGGAAAAGACACTACTAGTAGGGGGAAAAGACACTACTAGTAGGGGGAAAAGACAGTACTAGTAGGGGGAAAAGACACTACTAGTAGGGGGAAAAGACAGTACTAGTAGGGGGAAAAGACAGTACTAGTAGGGGGAAAAGAGAGTACTAGTAGGGGGGAAAGACAGTACTAGTAGGGGGAAAAGACAGTACTAGTAGGGGGAAAAGATACTACTAGTAGGGGGGAAAGACAGTACTAGTAGGGGGAAAAGACACTACTAGTAGGGGGAAAGACAGTACTAGTAGGGGGAAAAGACACTACTAGTAGGGGGAAAAGACACTACTAGTAGGGGGAAAAGACACTACTAGTAGGGGGAAAAGACAGTACTAGTAGGGGGAAAAGACACTACTAGTAGGGGGAAAAGACAGTACTAGTAGGGGGAAAAGACACTACTAGTAGGGGGAAAAGACACTACTAGTAGGGGGAAAAGACACTACTAGTAGGGGGAAAAGACACTACTAGTAGGGGGAAAAGACACTACTAGTAGGGGGAAAGACAGTACTAGTAGGGGGAAAAGACAGTACTAGTAGGGGGAAAAGACACTACTAGTAGGGGGAAAAGACACTACTAGTAGGGGGAAAGACACTACTAGTAGGGGGAAAGACAGTACTAGTAGGGGGAAAAGACAGTACTAGTAGGGGGAAAAGACACTACTAGTAGGGGGAAAAGACACTACTAGTAGGGGGAAAGACACTACTAGTAGGGGGAAAGACAGTACTAGTAGGGGGAAAAGACAGTACTAGTAGGGGGAAAAGACACTACTAGTAGGGGGAAAAGACACTACTAGTAGGGGGAAAAGACACTACTAGTAGGGGGGAAAGACAGTACTAGTAGGGGGAAAAGACACTACTAGTAGGGGGAAAAGACACTACTAGTAGGGGGAAAAGACACTACTAGTAGGGGGAAAGACACTACTAGTAGGGGGAAAGACAGTACTAGTAGGGGGAAAAGACAGTACTAGTAGGGGGAAAAGACACTACTAGTAGGGGGAAAAGACACTACTAGTAGGGGGGAAAGACAGTACTAGTAGGGGGAAAAGACACTACTAGTAGGGGGAAAAGACAGTACTAGTAGGGGGGAAAGACAGTACTAGTAGGGGGAAAAGACAGTACTAGTAGGGGGAAAAGACACTACTAGTAGGGGGAAAAGACACTACTAGTAGGGGGAAAAGACACTACTAGTAGGGGGAAAAGACACTACTAGTAGGGGGAAAAGACAGTACTAGTAGGGGGAAAAGTCAGTACTAGTAGGGGAAAAGTCAGTACTAGTAGGGGGAAAAGTCAGTACTAGTAGGGGGAAAAGACAGTACTAGTAGGGGGAAAAGACACTACTAGTAGGGGGAAAAGACACTACTAGTAGGGGGAAAAGACAGTACTAGTAGGGGGAAAAGACACTACTAGTAGGGGGAAAAGACACTACTAGTAGGGGGAAAAGACACTACTAGTAGGGAGAAAAGACAGTACTAGTAGGGGGAAAAGACACTACTAGTAGGGGGAAAAGACAGTACTAGTAGGGGGAAAAGACAGTACTAGTAGGGGGAAAAGACAGTACTAGTAGGGGGGAAAGACAGTACTAGTAGGGGGAAAAGATAGTACTAGTAGGGGGAAAAGATACTACTAGTAGGGGGGAAAGACAGTACTAGTAGGGGGAATAGACACTACTAGTAGGGGGAAAGACAGTACTAGTAGGGGGAAAAGACACTACTAGTAGGGGGAAAAGACACTACTAGTAGGGAAAAAGACACTACTAGTAGGGGGAAAGACAGTACTAGTAGGGGGAAAAGACAGTACTAGTAGGGGGAAAAGACACTACTAGTAGGGGGAAAAGACACTACTAGTAGGGGGGAAAGACAGTACTAGTAGGGGGAAAAGACACTACTAGTAGGGGGAAAAGACACTACTAGTAGGGGGGAAAGACAGTACTAGTAGGGGGAAAAGACAGTACTAGTAGGGGGAAAAGACACTACTAGTAGGGGGAAAAGACACTACTAGTAGGGGGAAAAGACACTACTAGTAGGGGGAAAAGACAGTACTAGTAGGGGGAAAAGACACTACTAGTAGGGGGAAAAGACACTACTAGTAGGGGGAAAAGACACTACTAGTAGGGGGAAAAGACAGTACTAGTAGGGGGAAAAGACACTACTAGTAGGGGGAAAAGACAGTACTAGTAGGGGGAAAAGACACTACTAGTAGGGGGAAAAGACACTACTAGTAGGGGGAAAAGACACTACTAGTAGGGGGAAAAGACACTACTAGTAGGGGGAAAAGACACTACTAGTAGGGGGAAAGACAGTACTAGTAGGGGGAAAAGACAGTACTAGTAGGGGGAAAAGACAGTACTAGTAGGGGGAAAAGACACTACTAGTAGGGGGAAAAGACACTACTAGTAGGGGGAAAAGACACTACTAGTAGGGGGAAAAGACAGTACTAGTAGGGGGAAAAGACACTACTAGTAGGGGGAAAAGACACTACTAGTAGGGGGAAAAGACAGTACTAGTAGGGGGAAAAGACAGTACTAGTAGGGGGAAAAGACAGTACTAGTAGGGGGGAAAGACAGTACTAGTAGGGGGAAAAGACAGTACTAGTAGGGGGAAAAGATACTACTAGTAGGGGGGAAAGACAGTACTAGTAGGGGGAAAAGACACTACTAGTAGGGGGAAAGACAGTACTAGTAGGGGGAAAAGACACTACTAGTAGGGGGAAAAGACACTACTAGTAGGGGGAAAGACACTACTAGTAGGGGGAAAGACAGTACTAGTAGGGGGAAAAGACAGTACTAGTAGGGGGAAAAGACACTACTAGTAGGGGGAAAAGACACTACTAGTAGGGGGGAAAGACAGTACTAGTAGGGGGAAAAGACAGTACTAGTAGGGGGAAAAGACACTACTAGTAGGGGGGAAAGACAGTACTAGTAGGGGGAAAAGACAGTACTAGTAGGGGGAAAAGACACTACTAGTAGGGGGAAAAGACACTACTAGTAGGGGGAAAAGACACTACTAGTAGGGGGAAAAGACACTACTAGTAAGGGGGATAATACAGTACTAGTAGGGGGAAAAGACACTACTAGTAGGGGGAAAAGACACTACTAGTAGGGGGAAAAGACACTACTAGTAGGGGGAAAAGACACTACTAGTAGGGGGGAAAGACAGTACTAGTAGGGGGAAAAGACAGTACTAGTAGGGGGAAAAGACACTACTAGTAGGGGGAAAAGACACTACTAGTAGAGGGAAAAGACACTACTAGTAGGGGGAAAAGACACTACTAGTAGGGGGAAAGACAGTACTAGTAGGGGGAAAAGACAGTACTAGTAGGGGGAAAAGACACTACTAGTAGGGGGAAAAGACACTACTAGTAGGGGGAAAGACACTACTAGTAGGGGGAAAGACAGTACTAGTAGGGGGAAAAGACAGTACTAGTAAGGGGAAAAGACACTACTAGTAGGGGGAAAAGACACTACTAGTAGGGGGGAAAGACAGTACTAGTAGGGGGAAAAGACACTACTAGTAGGGGGAAAAGACACTACTAGTAGGGGGGAAAGACAGTACTAGTAGGGGGAAAAGACAGTACTAGTAGGGGGAAAAGACACTACTAGTAGGGGGAAAAGACACTACTAGTAGGGGGAAAAGACACTACTAGTAGGGGGAAAAGACACTACTAGTAGGGGGAAAAGACAGTACTAGTAGGGGGAAAAGACACTACTAGTAGGGGGAAAAGACACTACTAGTAGGGGGAAAAGACACTACTAGTAGGGGGAAAAGACAGTACTAGTAGGGGGAAAAGACACTACTAGTAGGGGGAAAAGACAGTACTAGTAGGGGGAAAAGACACTACTAGTAGGGGGAAAAGACACTACTAGTAGGGGGAAAAGACACTACTAGTAGGGGGAAAAGACACTACTAGTAGGGGGAAAAGACACTACTAGTAGGGGGAAAAGACAGTACTAGTAGGGGGAAAAGACACTACTAGTAGGGTTTTCAATGGTTTTCAGCACATTTATATAAAGCTATCCTTCGAAATTCGGTACACCTTTAATTCAAATTTTCTCCTAGTAGGGGGAAAAGTCAGTACTAGTAGGGGGAAAAGTCAGTACTAGTAGGGGAAAAGTCAGTACTAGTAGGGGGAAAAGTCAGTACTAGTAGGGGGAAAAGACAGTACTAGTAGGGGGAAAAGACACTACTAGTAGGGGGAAAAGACACTACTAGTAGGGGGAAAAGACAGTACTAGTAGGGGGAAAAGACACTACTAGTAGGGGGAAAAGACACTACTAGTAGGGGGAAAAGACACTACTAGTAGGGGGGAAAGACAGTACTAGTAGGGGGAAAAGACACTACTAGTAGGGGGAAAAGACAGTACTAGTAGGGGGAAAAGACAGTACTAGTAGGGGGAAAAGACAGTACTAGTAGGGGGGAAAGACAGTACTAGTAGGGGGAAAAGACAGTACTAGTAGGGGGAAAAGATACTACTAGTAGGGGGAAAAGACAGTACTAGTAGGGGGAAAAGACAGTACTAGTAGGGGGAAAAGACACTACTAGTAGGGGGAAAAGACACTACTAGTAGGGGGAAAAGACACTACTAGTAGGGGGAAAGACACTACTAGTAGGGGGAAAGACAGTACTAGTAGGGGGAAAAGACAGTACTAGTAGGGGGAAAAGACACTACTAGTAGGGGGAAAAGACACTACTAGTAGGGGGAAAAGACACTACTAGTAGGGGGGAAAGACAGTACTAGTAGGGGGAAAAGACACTACTAGTAGGGGGAAAAGACACTACTAGTAGGGGGAAAAGACACTACTAGTAGGGGGAAAGACACTACTAGTAGGGGGAAAGACAGTACTAGTAGGGGGAAAAGACCGTACTAGTAGGGGGAAAAGACACTACTAGTAGGGGGAAAAGACACTACTAGTAGGGGGAAAAGACACTACTAGTAGGGGGGAAAGACAGTACTAGTAGGGGGAAAAGACACTACTAGTAGGGGGAAAAGACACTACTAGTAGGGGGAAAAGACACTACTAGTAGGGGGAAAGACACTACTAGTAGGGGGAAAGACAGTACTAGTAGGGGGAAAAGACAGTACTAGTAGGGGGAAAAGACACTACTAGTAGGGGGAAAAGACACTACTAGTAGGGGGGAAAGACAGTACTAGTAGGGGGAAAAGACACTACTAGTAGGGGGAAAAGACACTACTAGTAGGGGGGAAAGACAGTACTAGTAGGGGGAAAAGACAGTACTAGTAGGGGGAAAAGACACTACTAGTAGGGGGAAAAGACACTACTAGTAGGGGGAAAAGACACTACTAGTAGGGGGAAAAGACACTACTAGTAGGGGGAAAAGACAGTACTAGTAGGGGGAAAAGACACTACTAGTAGGGGGAAAAGACAGTACTAGTAGGGGGAAAAGACACTACTAGTAGGGGGAAAAGACACTACTAGTAGGGGGAAAAGACACTACTAGTAGGGGGAAAAGACACTACTAGTAGGGGGAAAAGACACTACTAGTAGGGGGAAAAGACAGTACTAGTAGGGGGAAAAGACACTACTAGTAGGGTTTTCAATGGTTTTCAGCACATTTATATAAAGCTATCCTTCGAAATTCGGTACACCTTTAATTCAAATTTTCTCCTAGTAGGGGGAAAAGTCAGTACTAGTAGGGGGAAAAGTCAGTACTAGTAGGGGAAAAGTCAGTACTAGTAGGGGGAAAAGTCAGTACTAGTAGGGGGAAAAGACAGTACTAGTAGGGGGAAAAGACACTACTAGTAGGGGGAAAAGACACTACTAGTAGGGGGAAAAGACAGTACTAGTAGGGGGAAAAGACACTACTAGTAGGGGGAAAAGACACTACTAGTAGGGGGAAAAGACACTACTAGTAGGGGGAAAAGACAGTACTAGTAGGGGGAAAAGACACTACTAGTAGGGGGAAAAGACAGTACTAGTAGGGGGAAAAGACAGTACTAGTAGGGGGAAAAGACAGTACTAGTAGGGGGAAAAGTGTAGTGGGATTATTGATGTATTATTTACGAGATATGGTGCATCTTTCTCAAAGTGATTGGACTTTCCATTATTATATAATAGATACAGAAATGACCAAGGTGCATGATGGCTTGTATGAGGCCTTGTAAAACACGTGACAGTAATGGTTTCTGGAGGAAAACCATACATTTTCTGTCATTTCAGATTTTCATACTTTTCACATAGATACAGTAGCATGTCCAAGATCAGGCTACTATAACCGGCTATTAGATCAGAATACTATATCAGGCTACTATATCAGGCTATCAGAATACTATATCAGGCTACTATATCAGGCTATTAGATCAGAATACTATATCAGGCTACTATATCCTGCTATTAGATCAGAATACTATATCAGGCTACTATATCCGGCTATTAGATCAGAATACTATATCAGGCTACTATATCCGGCTATTAGATCAGAATACCTGTTCTAAAAATAGCACTTGTGAGCGGCGTCTGAAATTAAATTTTATTCTGTTGCTATTCTTTTTTAATCACGCTTGCATTTATATATATTTAAAAATGACAATATCTTAAAAATATGTTCATTATACATGAGTTTAGATAAGTTTAGGTGAACTCTGACCTACTCTAGTTCAAAAGTATTTAGCGCGAGACAAAACCAGTGCTCGTGGAGAGTAAGCTAGCGGGCGCGCGCAACGAAGATGGTAGCTGAATGCAGTTTCTTGCCCCTAAAACATTGCAGAAAAAAGGAAGAAAACGTATCACTTTCACAACGAATGGGAGGAGGAATTATTTTTTACGACTGTGAAAGAAACCTGCGTGTGTCTCATTTGCGGGGCGACTGTGGCGACGGCAAAGCGGCACAATGTGGAGAGACACTTCACTCCGTGTCACAACAGCTACCATGATAACTACCCACCGGGAGTTTGAGACCTTCATCAGCTTGAGCCATGTGTGTCGTTCATTTCCAATCCTTTCATGAATGTGGACACAACATGGTTTGCTGAGCAACTAAGTGCAACGTTCAACTTGGATGCTGGACAGGTGGAGATTGAAATCATAACATTGCAAAATGAGCTCCAGCTCAAAGCCTACCAGGCTGCACCAAACTGTTGGTCCCTTGTTGACACAGAGAAGTACAGTGGAGTATGCACAGCAGCTATGAAGGTTGCTAGCCTGTTTGGTTCAACCTATCTCTGTGAATCAGCGTTTTCTGACATGAACTTCACCAAGAACAAACACAGAACACGCCTCACTGATGCACATCTGAAAGACTCACTCACAGTTGCAGTGTCAAGTTACACACCAGATTACAATACACTGGTGAACAACATGCAATGCCAGTCTTCCCACTAAAAAAGAAACAGATACCAGATGTTGTCAGTGGCAACATGGCAGTGCCATGGCGAAGTTGAATTAAAATAATGAAGAATTGTGTTCAATTTAAAAAGTGTTTTAAAAGATTTGGTCATTAGTTCAAAATGTGACAAGATTTATTTAAAAATAAGTAAGTTGATTTTTCTAACATTACATAATTGATAACTTTTTGAAACAACATAGTTCATGATTTGTTAAAAGGGTTTGTCTGTGGCTAGTGAAAATGGGACATTTTTCCTATGAAATGTAGTGATGTAAGTGATTTTCTAAAAATGTAACAATTACTGAGATTAAAGTGCTGAATATTGATATCTGTTTCCCTCCTTATTGTCATTGTTGCTAATTATTGTGAAAAATCATTTACGTGATTAGTGTCTTCACATAGATGAGTATTATTAATAATGTATAACTAAAGGCAAACTGAGCAAATGTGTTATTTCAGAAGAGCGTATCAAACTGGTAGCCCTTCGTATGACTCAGTACCCATGAAGTAGCTCTGTTTCAAAAAGGTTGGTGACCCCTGGTCTATCGTAATCACTCCTCTTTCACCCCAGCTGCCAAACTAACCCTGGTTCCGATGACCATAGTGAACCATAAGTGTCTTTACACGAAGTGAGCATGTTTTTAAGGCTCATGGATAGATGTTTCACTTACAAGCAAACTGACATGTGATGTGTCATTGCCAAGTTACACGAAATGAACACTGTCTACATGACTTGTGCATGTCACGTGACATAAACGTGCCATGAGCGCATATGGCAGTTTGACGCCTTAGAAACAAACTTGTCTCCAATGACAGTCCATGTTAATTAATGCCAGTATTTCATGGTGATAGGAAGATGTTAGGTGACTTGGTGAGAGGTATCAGTAGCTTCACAAGGCTTAATTCTGGCCTGAATCACCCCCCACATCCTGTAACATGTAGAGAGAATGACGTATGATGACGGCACAGTATTTATAACCTCAGAGCGCTCGGTGTCGCATGCATTAGACACTGCAGTCATGGCTGAGCTCGAGACAGATTCGCTTCATTTTTCCGTGGGCATCCTCGGGATCTCCGGCGGTAAGTGAACATTTAGATGTCTGATCGGTTCTATTTCCACTACTTTGTATATAACCTAAAACCTTCTAAAGAATTAGGCCTGCATTGCGATTTAAATATACTGTCAAAAAAATGTATTATTGAATTTATTGAGCTATGAGAAGTTGATCATAAAAACAATACTTTGCAAGGAAAACGGACAGTCAAAGCATATGAGACCTATTAGGATAATATAACAACAATTAAAAGGTCCCACTACTTTTTCTATCGAATGTATATTAAAAGGTCCCATTCGAATATATTCGATACAAAAAGGTGTGGGACCTGTTATATTATTTTCTCTTTATTTTGATCAGCTGAACTAAATCATTCTCTCTACTATTATTCTGACATTTCACATTCTTAAAATAAAGTGGTGATCCTAACTGACCTAAGACAGGGAATTTTTACTAGGATCAAATGTCAGGAATTGTGGAAAAACTGAGTTTAAATGTATTTGGCTAAGGTGTATGTAAACTGAGTTTAAATGTATTTGGCTAAGGTGTATGTAAACTAAGGTGTATATAAACTAAGGTGTATGTAAACTATGTATGTATTATATTATACATGAATGCAGGCTATTCCTCCAAAGTGACTTGATGTGAGTGGAAGTGGTCAGGTGCATCTGTCAAGTTGCAGTACAGAAATTTAGCCAATAGAGGGCTAATATGCCTCTGTGATCATGGCTTCTTGTCTGGTCTGAAGCCTGATGTCTTCTGACCTGTTCTTGTTGAACCCTGCAGGTTCTCTACTGCTGCTGGTGAATAACTATGGCAGCACTCCTGAAAAAGAACTCATCCCCCATACTGCACTGGGGGTGCTGCTGCTCATCATCGCCACCCTCTTGGCCTACTGTGGTAGCATACCTACTGTTTATTACTCATAATAACCCTACTGTTTATTACTCATAATAACCCTACTGTTTATTACTCATAATAACCCTACTGTTTATTACTCATAATAACCCTACTCTGGTAGCCTACCTACTGTTTATTACTCATAATGTGGTTTCACCTAGAGATAAACAAATGTTTTTCCCTCACTCCCTTCCTCTCTCTCTCCCTCCCTCCCACCAGGTGTGCGTCGCAGCCTGTCCCAGTCCCAATTGTTCTCCAGTGTGTGTCTGACGGTGTCGGCCCTTTGGGGTGGATCTGGCCTGGTCTACCTGCTGGTTGGGGAGGGGGTGCTGGGGGCCACAGACCTGAGGGCCTCTCTGGTCCCTGGTCTAGCAGCCTTCACCCTGGCCCTCCTCATCCTGGCTATAGTCTCGGTCTTCCAGAGAGAGGTTTGTTTAATGTGTAATATCTGTAGGGGAAGTAGGGTTAAACAATTCTGGTAATTTTCCCTATTATGCCCTCATAATTTCCAGGAATCGTCCAACCACGATTTCTGTAAACTGGGACATTTTTGGGAAAGTTAATGGAATTTGGCATCCCTATTTTAAGGAAGAGTGCTCAGTGAAACAACCTGTCCTGATTTGTCATAGACACCTGGTAAAAAACGTTAATGAGCAAGCCTTCCTTCATGAACTGGCTTCTGTAAAATGGAATAGAATCAGCTTGATCCCATCTGTCGAAGACATTTGGACATTATTTTTTGATGTTTTCAGTGGTATTGTTAACAAACACACCCCATAAAGAAAATGAGAATTAAAAACGGGTTCAGCCCCTGGTTCGACCGTGATCTTGCAGAGTTACTCCACCTCAAGAATTGCATTATATATTTATTTTATTTTATTTCACCTTTATTTAACCAGGTAAGCCAGTTGAGAACAAGTTCTCATTTACAACTGTGACCTGGCCAAGACAAAGCAAAGCAGTGCGACAAAAACAACACAGAGTTACACATGAGAATAAACAAACGTACAGTCAATAACACAATATAAGAAAAATATATAGAAAGACAGACTAATTACAGACTATTTACACGGGACATGAGACAGGACAAAAAACACGTCCGCACTGTTACGCCATCTTGGAATCACGAAAGGCTCGGCACACACATCGGTTAAACGGTTAAAGACCTGGAGAATAAACCCTCCTCCTCACAGCTGCCCATGTCCCTTAAAGTTGATGATGTGGTTGTTACTGACAAGAAGCACATGGCTGAGCTCTTTAATCAACACTTCATTAAGTCAGGATTCCTATTTGACTCAGCCATGCCTCCTTGCCCGTCCAGCATTTCCTCATCTGCCACCCCTTCTAATGCGATAGTCCCGATGCTCCTCTTTTTCCCCTGCCCCGCTACAAAGTTTCTCCCTGCAGGCGGTCACTGAGTCCCAGGTGCTAGAGGAGCTCCTTAAACTTGACCCCAAAACACCATCTGGGTCTCTGACCTTTTTAACACCTGTCTCTCCGTTCTGGGGAGGTTCTCATTGCTTGGAAGGCAGCCACGGTTAGTCCTTTATTTAAAGGGGGAGATCAAGCTGATCCTAACTGTTATAGGCCTATTTCTATTTTGCCCTGTTTATCAAAAGTATTGGAAAAACTTGTCAATAATCAACTGACTGGCTTTCCTGATGTCTATAGTATTCTCTCTCGTATGGAATCTGGTTTCCACTCAGGTTATGGATGTGTCACTGCAACCTTAAAGGTCCTCAATGATGTCACCACTGCCCTTGATTCTAAGCAATGTTGTGCTGCTATTTTTATTGACTTGGCCAAGCTTTTGATACGGTAGACCATTCCATTCTTGTGGGCCGGCTAAGGAGTATTGGTGTCTCTAAAGGGTCTTTGGCCTGGTTTGCTAACTACCTCTCTCAAAGAGTGCAGTGTATAAAGTCAGAACATCTGCTGTCTCAGCCACTGCCTGTCACCAAGGGTGTACCCCAAGGCTCAATCTTAGGCCCCACACTCTTCTCAATTTACATCAACAACATAGGTCAGGCAGCAGGAAGCTCTCTCATCCATTTATATACAGATGATACAGTCTTATACTCAGCTGGCCCCTCCCCGGATTTAGTGTTAAACGCTCTACAACAAAGCTTTCTTAGTGTCCAACAGTGACACCACTGTCCTGGCGTCGTGGAGAAGCTTACTTCACCATTGGGGTGCCAAAGCAGCGAATAGCTTTGACTGGGATGAGCCCAAACTGTGCTTCCGTAGAGGTAGGGGCGGGGGGTAGAAGGTCAGAGGTGGATGAACGTAGTGTCCTCGTTTGTGTGTGGGGGTCTGATCAGAGCCTGGAGGTAAGGAGGTGCCGTTCCCCTAACAGCTCCGTAGGCAAGCACCATGGTTTTGTAGTAGATGCAAACTTCTACTGGAAGCCAGTGGAATGTGCGGAGGAGCGGGGTGACATGAGAGAACTTGGCAGGTTGAACACCAGACGTTCTGGATAAGTTGTAGGGGTTTAATGGCGCAGGCAGGGAGCCCAGCCAACAGAGAGTTACAGTAATCCAGACGGGAGATGACAAGTGCCTGGATAAGGTCCTGTGCTGCTTTCTGTGTAAGGTAGGGTCATACTCTGAGAATGTTGTAGAGCATGAACCTGCAGGATTTGATGTTAGCAGAGAATGACAGGGTCACACCAAGGTTCTTTGCACTCTGGGAGGAGGACACAATGGAGTTGGCGAGATCATGGAGCGGGCAGTCCTTCCCCGGTAGGACGAGCAGCTCCATCTTGCCGAGGTTCAGTTTGAGGTGGTGATCCGACATCCAAACTGATATGTCTGCCAGACATGCAGAGATGTGATTCACCACCTGGTTATCAGAAGGGGGAAAGGAGAAAATTAATTGAGTGTCGTCTGGGTAGCAACGATAGGAGAGACCATGTGAGGATATGACAGAGCCAAGTGACTTGGTGTATAGAGAGAATAGGAGAGGGCCTAGAACTGAGCCCTGGGGGACACCAGTGGTGAGATCACGTGGTGCGGGGACAGATTCTGTGTGCAGCGCTGGAGATGCCCACCTCGGAGAGGAGGATCTGATGGTTCACAGTATCAAAGCAGCAGATTGGTCTAGAAGGATAAGAGCAGAGGAGAGCCTCCGTGACACAGAGAAGAGCAGTCTCAGTTGAATGACCAGTCTTGAAACCTGACTGGTTAGGATCAAGAAGGTAATTCTGAGAGAGATAGCAGGAGAGTTGGTTAGAGACGGCATGCTCAAGAGTTTTGGAGAGAAAATTAAGGGATACTGGGTTAGGGTGTAGGTTTTTTGTGGAGGTGCAACTCTCGCCCTCTTGAAGACGGAAGGGACACAGCCAGCGGTCAAGGATGAGTTGATGAGGTCTCCGGAAATGGTCTGGAGAAGAGAGGGGGGGATAGGGTCAAGCGGGCAGGTTGTTGGGCGGCCGGCTGTCACAAGTCGTAAGATTTCATCTGGAGAGAGAGGGGAGAAAGAAGTCAGAGCATAGGGTAGGGCAGTGTGAGCAGGACCAGTGGTGTCAATAGGCTCAGTAAATGAGGATTGGATGTCGTCAACCTTCTTTTCAAAATGGTTGACGAAGTCATCCACAGAGAGGGAGGAGGAGGAGGATTCAGCAGAGAAGAAGGAGAAGGTGGCAAAGAGCTTCCTAGGGTTAGAGGCCGAGGCTTGAAATTTGGAGTGGTAGAAAGTGGCTTTAGCAGCAGAAACAGAGGAAGAAAAAGTTGTCTAGCCACGGAGCAGGAGGGGAGGACCGAGCCGGCCTGGAGGGTAGGGGACATAGAGAGTCAAAAGATGCAGAAAGGGAGGAGACGGTCGAGAAGGATTTAGCAGAGGGAAGAGATGATAGGATGGAAGAGGAGAGAGGAGCGGGAGAGAGAGAGCAGTTGCTATGGCGCATTACCATCTGAGTAGGGGCAGAGTGAGTAGTGTTGGAGGAGAGCATTACCATCTGAGTAGGGGCAGAGTGAGTAGTGTTGGAGGAGAGCATTACCATCTGAGTAGGGGCAGAGTGAGTAGTGTTGGAGGAGAGCATTACCATCTGAGTAGGGGCAGAGTGAGTAGTGTTGGAGGAGAACATTACCATCTGAGTAGGGGCAGAGTGAGTAGTGTTGGAGGAGAGCATTACCATCTGAGTAGGGGCAGAGTGAGTAGTGTTGGAGGAGAGCATTACCATCTGAGTAGGGCCAGAGTGAGTAGTGTTGGAGGAGAGCATTACCATCTGAGTAGGGGCAGAGTGAGTAGTGTTGGAGGAGAGCATTACCATCTGAGTAGGGGCAGAGTGAGTATTGTTGGAGGAGAGCATTACCATCTGAGTAGGGGCAGAGTGAGTAGTGTTGGAGGAGAGCATTACCATCTGAGTAGGGGCAGAGTGAGTAGTGTTGGAGGAGAGGGAGAGAGAAAAGGATACAAAGTAGTGGTCGGAGACTTGGAGGGGAGTTGCAGTGAGATTAGTAGAAGAACAGCATCTAGTAAAGATGAGGTCAAGCGTATTGCCAGCCTTGTGAGTAGGGGGGGACAGTGAGAGGGTGAGGTCAAAAGAGGAGAGGAGTGGAAAGAAGGCAGAGAGAAATGAGTCAAAGGCAGACGTTGAGAGGTTAAAGTCACCCAGAACTGTGAGGGGTGAACCATCATCATGAAATGAACTTATCAAGGCGTCAAGCTCATTGATGAACTCTCCAAGGGAACCTGGAGGGAGATAAATGACAAGGATGTTAAGTTTGAATGGGCTAGTGACTGTGACAGCATGGCATTCAAATGAGGAGATAGACAGATGGGTCAGGGGGAAAAGAGACAATGTCCACATGGGAGAGATTAGAATTCCTGTGCCACCGCCACGCTGACCAGATGCTCTCTGGGTATGAGAGAACACATGATCAGACGAGGAAAGAGCAGTAGGAGTAGCAGTGTTTTCTGAGGTAATCCATGTTTCCGTCAGCGCCAAGAAGTCAAGGGACTGGAGGGCAACAAATTATACTTAGCCTGCTGGGAGAATGAAGCAGGGTCCTTCCAAGACTACAAGTTGACACCAACTTGTTGTCTGTGCCCAATAATGTTTGTACCATGTTTTGTGCTGCTACCATGTTGTGTTTCTACCATGTTGTTGTCATGTTGTGTTGCTACCATGTTGTTGTCATGTGTTGCTGCCATGCTGTGTTGTCATGTGTTGCTGCCATGCTATGTTGTCGTCTTAGGTCTCTCTTTATATAGTGTTGTCTCTCTTGTCGTGATGTGTGTTTGGTCCTATATTTGTATTTTATTTATATTTTTAATCCCAGCCCCGCAGGAGGCTTTTTGCCTTTTGGTAGGCCGTCATTGTAAATAAGAATTTGTTCTTAAATTACTTCCCTAATTACATTTACACTCTTATCCAGAGCGATTTACAGTAGTGATTGCATACTGTCAGGATTGGCATCTCTATGTGACTGTCAGGATTAGTGTCCGGGGATGCCTCTGGGCATCTCTATGTGACTGTCAGGATTAGTGTCTGGGGATGCCTCTGGGCATCTCTATGTGACTGTCAGGATTAGTGTCCGGGGATGCCTCTGGGCATCTCTATGTGACTGTCAGGATTAGTGTCTGGGGATGCCTCTGGGCATCTCTATGTGACTGTCAGGATTAGTGTCCGGGGATGCCTCTGGGCATCTCTATGTGACTGTCAGGATTAGTGTCTGGGGATGCCTCTGGGCATCTCTATGTGACTGTCAGGATTAGTGTCCGGGGATGCCTCTGGGCATCTCTATGTGACTGTCAGGATTAGTGTCCGGGGATGCCTCTGGGCATCTCTATGTGACTGTCAGGATTAGTGTCCGGGGATGCCTCTGGGCATCTCTATGTGACTGTCAGGATTAGTGTCCGGGGATGCCTCTGGGCATCTCTATGTGACTGTCAGGATTAGTGTCCGGGGATGCCTCTGGGCATCTCTATGTGACTGTCAGGATTAGTGTCCGGGGATGCCTCTGGGCATCTCTATGTGACTGTCAGGATTAGTGTCCGGGGATGCCTCTGGGCATCTCTATGTGACTGTCAGGATTAGTGTCCGGGGATGCCTCTGGGCATCTCTATGTGACTGTCAGGATTAGTGTCCGGGGATGCCTCTGGGCATCTCTATGTGACTGTCAGGATTAGTGTCCGGGGATGCCTCTGGGCATCTCTATGTGACTGTCAGGATTAGTGTCTGGGGATGCCTCTGGGCTTCTCTATGTGACTGTCAGGATTAGTGTCTGGGGATGCCTCTGGGCATCTCTATGTGACTGTCAGGATTAGTGTCCGGGGATGCCTCTGGGCATCTCTATGTGACTGTCAGGATTAGTGTCCGGGGATGCCTCTGGGCATCTCTATGTGACTGTCAGGATTAGTGTCTGGGGATGCCTCTGGGCATCTCTATGTGACTGTCAGGATTAGTGTCTGGGGATGCCTCTGGGCATCTCTATGTGACTGTCAGGATTAGTGTCTGGGGATGCCTCTGGGCATCTCTATGTGACTGTCAGGATTAGTGTCTGGGGATGCCTCTGGGCATCTCTATGTGACTGTCAGGATTAGTGTCTGGGGATGCCTCTGGGCATCTCTATGTGACTGTCAGGATTAGTGTCTGGGGATGCCTCTGGGCATCTCTATGTGACTGTCAGGATTAGTGTCTGGGGATGCCTCTGGGCATCTCTATGTGACTGTCAGGATTAGTGTCCGGGGATGCCTCTGGGCATCTCTATTGCATTGTTGTATTGTATTATTGTATTGTATGTTGTATTGTATGTTGTATTATATTGTACTTTATTGTTGTATTGTATTATTGTATTGTACTTTGTATTGTATTGTACTTTATTGTTGTATTGTATTGTTGGATTGTATTTTGTATTGTATTGTACTTTTATTGTTATATTGTATTGGTCTAAGGCACTGCATCTCAGTGCTAGAGGCGTCACTTATGACACCCTGGTTCAATTCCAGGCTATATCACTATCCGGCCATTGTATTGTACTTTATTGTTGTATTGTATTGTTGTATTAAATTGTAATGTTGTATTGTATTGTACTTTTTTTGTATTGTATTGTACTTTACTGTTGTATTGTGTGTTTCTATTGTAGGTGGTCTTCTTCATCATCTCCCTCTCTATCAGTCTGGCCTGTGGGCACCAGATCGCCAGTCTCTCCTCCCCGGGCTTCGGCCAATCTGCCACCGCTGCCTGTTACCTGCTGGTCACCCTGGTGGGGGCGTACTTCGGCTGCGGACGCCTGCTCTCCTACATCACAAAGGGTAGAGTGGAGGCTCCTGGGACGAGGCTGAGGAAGAAGAGGGCTGGGGGTCAGGGGTCAGGGGTCAGAGGTCCAGAGAACTGTAACGACGTGGTGCCTGTAGGCCTAGTGATGAACCTCCTGTCTGCCAGTGTGTTAGCCTGCCCCCTACTGGCCGTGGTTCCTCGGCTCTTTGTGGGTCACGTCCCCTGGCTATGGACGGCTGCTGTATTCCAGCTGGGGGTATGTGTCCTCTCCTACAGGGCCATGGACTCTCTGACAGCCACCTTCTACGGCTTCACCTCCATCCTACGCTTCACTGAGGGCTACAGCGCTCTCCTCACAGCTCCCTCCTTCTCCATCCTGGCCTCCTCCCCTGTTCCTTTCCCCGTGGTCTTCTCTCTTCTGTTTTTCATCCTGGCTCTGTTCAGCTGTCAGAAGAGTCTAGCTGAGGGTCTGTATCAGCTGTTCTTCGTAGCGTATACCATCGCCCTTGCCGCCCAGCCATCCCTGTCCTTCCAGGCCGGGGCGCAGGGCGTACAGGCGGCCATCTTTGTCGTATCAGCTGTGATGCTACTGGTCACCTCCTACAACATGTCAGCCAATAGGATCCCTACGGAGGAGGGCATGTTCAAGGCCATGGTGATGCGTGTCAGCAACCTGACGCTCCGCCCCCGTGACAGACAGCTCCACGACCCTTACCTGGGCTACTCCCGGTATGCTGACGCCGAGGTGTTAGGCCACGCCTGCTCCGTGCTCGCTGCCTTCTCCTTCACGTCGTCCGTGGGGGACCGGGACCCGCTGGTCGTGCTGGTGTTGCCGTGGACTGTGGTGGCAGGAGGCATCCTGCAGTTGCTGGTCGGCTCTGTAGCGTTCTCCAGAGGTAAGAACCATGCATTATTAACATGTTACAATTCAATATTTGTTCTGTTAGGCCGGACAAGGTTGAATTACTGTTTAATGGATGCCTGCTTTGTTTATAATGCACTGTCCCCTCTCCCTCGAGGCTTTCCCACGTTGATGCCAAGAGACCAAATCACTCGCTCAGATCATGTTCCAGCCTCTTATTGGACAGTGAAACACACGCGTTCAGATCATGTTCCAGCCTCTTATTGGACAGTGAAACACACGCGTTCAGATCATGTTCCAGCCTCTTATTGGACAGTGAAACACACGCGCTCTCACCTGCAGGCGACGTGCAGATGTTTCATCTCTCTCTCATGCCGTCATGGCTGAAGCCAGCGCAAAGTCCTACTATTTAAGTGTCCAGGTTAAACGTCCCTCATTATAAACAAACAGTCAGTTAACTTCATGGTTGTTGCATCATTTTCAGATCTATTAGAAGTGATTAAAGGACGAAACAACGTCATTGAACGAATTGACTGGCCAGAGATCAGGGCATTCATCAGCAAAGACGCAGTGCATAGTATTTTGAAAATGATTGATTCAATTGAAGTGTGCTAGCTGTATTGGGATTCATAACTTACATTTTACCAGTACTACCAGTAGTAGTAGGCCAACCGATAACACCACGACGGCAGTAGCAGATTTAGCTACGGGCATCTTGCCGGGGGCGGCACGGGGCGCTGAACCGGGGGTTCGACAGGGCGCCATACAAGCAAGAACCTCTACTGCAAGATGGGATGTGTTTGAAGTGATGATGCACTGCCGAGAACAGATAGCAGGTCCAGCAAAGTACATCACCAGTGACAAGCACAACCTTGGTGCAGATCAGCAGCTCCACAATGATGTAATTGGGGCTTTTCGTGGCAGCCAGACGAGACAATCGAAGGAGGATGCGGAGAGCAAAGTTACTGGGCTCCAATATAGATTAATGCTTCTAATTGTGCCTGTTATAAACTACATGATTTATTGTGATGATGATGATGATGGTTAGACTCTATGGCTGGATTCATGTATTTTTTCCAACGTTACATTAGTTTGTCAGACCTAACTTGATTGGCCCTCTTTCTACAAGGCCTGGTCTGAGGCCTAATCATATTAATATGTTGTTAACGCCTATAGACTATAGAGATGCATTCAGGTAATGATCTCATTATTATACATCAACATTTAAATTTGATTACAATTATTTATTGTAAATTATTCATGAATTAGAAAAAAATGTTATAGTGTGCTCTATTACATTATCTATTATTATAGTGTACTCTATTACATTATCTATTATTATAGTGTGCTCTATTACATTATCTATTATTATAGTGTACTCTATTACATGATCTATTATTAAAGTGTACTCTATTACATTATCTATTATTATAGTGTGCTCTATTACATTATCTATTATTATAGTGTACTCTATTACATTATCTATTATTATAGTGTACTCTATTACATTATCTATTATTATAGTGTGCTCTATTACATTATCTATTATTATAGTGTACTCTATTACATTATCTATTATTATAGTGTACTCTATTACATTATCTATTATTATAGTGTGCTCTATTACATTATCTATTATTAAAGTGTACTCTATTACATTATCTATTATTATAGTGTGCTCTATTACATTATCTATTATTATAGTGTGCTCTATTACCATTATCTATTATTATAGTGTACTCTATTACCATTATCTATTATTATAGTGTACTCTATTACATTATCTATTATTATAGTGTGCTCTATTACCATTATCTATTATTATAGTGTGCTCTATTACCATTATCTATTATTATAGTGTGCTCTATTACCATTATCTATTATTATAGTGTATTCTATTACCATTATCTATTATTATAGTGTACTCTATTACCATTATCTATTATTATAGTGTACTCTATTACCATTATCTATTATTATAGTGTACTCTATTAGCATTATCTATTATTATAGTGTACTCTATTACCATTATCTATTATTATAGTGTACTCTATTACATTATCTATTATTATAGTGTACTCTATTACATTATCTATTATTATAGTGTACTCTATTACATTATATATTATTATAGTGTGCTCTATTACCATTATCTATTATTATAGTGTACTCTATTACATTATCTATTATTATAGTGTACTCTATTACATTATCTATTATTATAGTGTGCTCTATTACATTATCTATTATTATAGTGTACTCTATTACATTATCTATTATTATAGTGTGCTCTATTACATTATCTATTATTATAGTGTACTCTATTACCATTATCTATTATTATAGTGTACTCTATTACCATTATCTATTATTATAGTGTACTCTATTACCATTATCTATTATTATAGTGTGCTCTATTACATTATCTATTATTATAGTGTACTCTATTACCATTATCTATTATTATAGTGTACTCTATTACATTATCTATTATTATAGTGTGCTCTATTACCATGATCTATTATTATAGTGTACTCTATAACCATTATCTATTATTATAGTGTACTCTATTACCATTATCTATTATTATAGTGTACTCTATTACATTATCTATTATTATAGTGTACTCTATTACCATTATCTATTATTATAGTGTACTCTATTACATTATCTATTATTATAGTGTACTCTATTACCATTATCTATTATTATAGTGTACTCTATTACCATTATCTATTATTATAGTGTACTCTATTACCATTATCTATTATTATAGTGTACTCTATTACATTATCTATTATTATAGTGTGCTCTATTACCATGATCTATTATTATAGTGTACTCTATAACCATTATCTATTATTATAGTGTGCTCTATTACATTATCTATTATTATAGTGTACTCTATAACCATTATCTATTATTATAGTGTACTCTATTACCATTATCTATTATTATAGTGTACTCTATTACCATTATCTATTATACATCACATTACATTACGAGATTGGATAGTGAAAAAATATTGTAGGTTTTCTCATGGAATAACAACTGTTGAAGCTCACGTCTAGAGTCTAGAGCCTCCAGGACAATGTGGTGAACTTATTCCTTTTCCACTTAATGTTGTTTTTCACAACATCCTCAACTAATGTTTCTGGGGGGAAAATCCCTTAAACAGTGAATCAGTTTTGTCTGGTCTTAGTGTAATTTTTGTATGTCCAACACATTTTAACATGTATGTTTCTGATAGGTGAGGTTTCACACAAGATTAGCATATCAATAAAGTACCTATCTATCTATCTATCTATCTATCTATCTATCTATCTATCTATCTATCTATCTATCTATCTATCTATCTATCTATCTATCTATCTATCTATCTATCTATCTATCTATCTATCTATCTATCTATCTATCTATCTATCTATCATGTTTGCAATCCTAACATGTTCCATGACATGTGAAATTACTTGATAACCTGTTTCCAATACATTTGAAATGTTGTATTTAGGAACTAGTTAGAGAACCGACGCTGGAGTAGAGAAGCAGGTACTGGGAGTGAACATTTAATTAAGCACAGACATGAAACAGGACAGGAAACAGGACAGGAACAGGACATGAAACAGGACAGGAACAGGACATGAAACAGGACAGGAAACAGGACAGGAAACAGGACAGGAAACAGGACATGAAACAGGACAGGAAACAGGACAGGAAACAGGACAGGAACCAGGACAGGAACACAGTCAGAACCAGGTAACACAACGACATACGACAATTACTGCAACAGCGGGGAACAGACAGAGCTGGGGAACAGACAGAGCTACGGAACAGACAGAGCTGGGGAACAGACAGAGCTGGGGAACAGACAGAGCTGGGGAACAGACAGGGCTGGGGAACAGACAGAGCTGGGGAACAGACAGAGCTGGGGAACAGACAGAGCTGGGGAACAGACAGAGCTGGGGAACAGACAGAGCTGGGGAACAGACAGAGCTGGGGAACAGACAGAGCTGGGGAACAGACAGGTATAGGCGAGGTAATAACAGGTGATTGAGTCCAGGTGAGTCCAATGAATCGCAGATGCGTGTGACAAGGGGAGCAGGTGTGTGTAATGATGGTGGCAGGAGTGCGTAGTGCAGGGCAACCTGGCGCCCTCCAGGGAGCAGGCAACCTGGCGCCCTCCAGGGAGCAGGCAACCTGGCGCCCTCCAGGGAGTAGGCAACCTGGCGCCCTCCAGGGAGCAGGCAACCTGGCGCCCTCCAGGGAGCAGGCAACCTGGCGCCCTCCAGGGAGCAGGCAACCTGGCGCCCTCCAGGGAGCAGGCACGACACTAGTAATAATTCACTCTGTCCAAACTAGGGGAAGGGGACACTAGTCAGTTGTCTGCATTAAACCCAAGCCCTCTCTGTAGGTCATCTTGAAAGATGCGCTAGACATTTAAGATGTTACAAACTATTTATTATAATTATTGTATATCCAACACATTTTCATTGTGTACATGTCCGGTACCGTAGGTAAGACCCTGGAGAGCACAGCATTCATCCTGTACGGTGTCATGTGGTCCGTCTGGGGGCTGACGCGGTACGGCGGTCTCTACGGTGACACCCGGGGCTTCAACCTAGCCGTCGGCATCATCAGCTTCTTGTTGTTCAACAGTCTGGTGACGGTAGGAGCGCTGTTCCTGAACGTAGTCTGGTTCCTCTACGCTGCAACCTTTCATCTCATTATCATCTCCTTTCTACTGGATGCCGTCGGAGCATTGCCTTATGGGTACGATATCGGCGTGTCTATCGTGTTCGGCTTGGTGTCTTTCTACTGCTTCCTGTCTGGTCTGTTCAACATGACCTTCCTGACCCCCCAGTTGCCCCTGGGAAGGGCCCTGGTCAGGCTGAGCGGGGCGGTAGGAGGAGAGCAGGACATCTGTCCACATGTCCCCGCACGCAAGGCCACCGCCGTTCACCAGATAGCAGGTAAGAGGGAGGTACCTAATGTTTTCTCTCTCTCTCTCTCTCTCTCTCTCTGTCTCTCTCTCTCTCTCTCTCTCTCTCTCTCTCTCTCTCTCTCTCTCTCTCTCTCTCTCTCTCTCTCTCTCTCTCTCTCTCTCTCTCCTCCATCTCTTATCTCTCTCTCTCTCTCTCTCTCTCTCTCTCTCTCTCCATCTCTTATCTCTCTCTCTCTCTCTCTCTCTCTCTCTCTCTCTCTCCATCTCTTATCTCTCTCTCTCTCTCTCTCTCTCTCTCTCTCTCCATCTCTTATCTCTCTCTCTCTCTCCATCTCTTATCTCTCTCTCTCTCTCTCTCTCTCCATCTCTTATCTCTCTCTCTCTCTCTCTCTCTCTCTCTCTCTCTATCTCTCCATCTCTTCTCTCTCTCTCTCTCTATCTCTCCATCTCTTCTCTCTCTCTCTCTCTCTCTCTCACTCATCTCTTCTCTCTCTCTCCATCTCTTCTCTCTCTCTCTCTCTCTCTCTCTCTCTCTCTCTCTCTCTCTCTCTCTCTATCTCTCCATCTCTTCTCTCTCTCTCTCTCTCTCTCTCTCTCTCCATCTCTTCTCTCTCTCTCTCTCTCTCTCTCTATCTCTCCATCTCTTCTCTCTCTCTCTCTCTCTCTCTCTCTCTATCTCTCCATCTCTTCTCTCTCTCTCTCTCTCTCTCTCTCTCTCTCTCTCTCTCTCTCTCTCTCTCTCTCTCTCTCTCTCTCTCTCTCTCTATCTCTCCATCTCTTCTCTCTCTATCTCTCCATCTCTTCTCTCTCTCTCTCTCTCTCTCTCTCTCTCTCTCCATCTCTTCTCTCTCTCTCTCTCTCTCTCTCTCTCTCTCTCTCTCTCTATCTCTCCATCTCTTCTCTCTCTCTCTCTCTCTCTCTATCTCTCCATCTCTTCTCTCTCTCTCTCTCTCTATCTCTCCATCTCTTCTCTCTCTCTCATATGAAGCAGGGAGATTATGTGTAGGATGCCCACTGATACTGTAACCTTAACCCTGATACTGTAACCTTAACCCTGATACTGTAACCTTAACCCTGATACTGTAACCTTAACCATGATACTGTAACCTTAACCCTGATACTGTAACCTTAACCATGATACTGTAACCTGAACCATGATACTGTAACCTTAACCATGATACTGTAACCTTAACCATGATACTGTAACCTTAACCCTGATACTGTAACCTTAACCATGATACTGTAACCTTAACCCTGATACTGTAACCTTAACCATGATACTGTAACCTTAACCATGATACTGTAACCTTAACCATGATACTGTAACCTTAACCATGATACTGTAACCTTAACCATGATACTGTAACCTGAACCATGATACTGTAACCTTAACCATGATACTGTAACCTGAACCATGATACTGTAACCTTAACCCTGATACTGTAACCTGAACCATGATACTGTAACCTGAACCTCGATACTGTAACCTTAACCCTGATAGTGTAACCTTAACCATGATACTGTAACCTGAACCATGATACTGTAACCTTAACCCTGATACTGTAACCTGAACCATGATACTGTAACCTGAACCTCGATACTGTAACCTTAACCCTGATAGTGTAACCTTAATGATGATAATGTAACCTTAACCCTGAAACTCTAACATTAACCATGATAATGTAACCTTAACCGTGAAACTGTAACCCTAAGTGTGTGTCTGTCTGTCTCCAGAGATCATGAAGAGTGGGGGTATATGTGGGATGCCCACTGACACGGTCTATGTACTGGTGGCAGCCTGTAACAGACCTGAGGCTGTGGAGAAGGCCTACAGGTGAGTTTCCCTGGGTCGTTATACATCCCATGTTTCATAGAGGTAGGATGTATCTTAGCTGCCTCTCCAACCCCATTGTCACAACTATAGACAGTGAGCCATTAGTGCTTATATGTCAGTTGCTGTGTTTATTACATGTTATATTTGATGACTTTATTATTTCATCATCTCATCTCTGCTGCTGCCTATGCTGTCTGTCTCTCCCTGTCTCTCCCTGTCTCTCCCTGTCTCCACCTGTCTCCACCTGTCTCCACCTGTCTCCACCTGTCCTCCCCTGTCTCTCCCTGTCTCCACCTGTCTCCCCCTGTCTCCACCTTTCTCCCCCTGTCTCTCCCTGTCTCTCCCTGTCTCTCCCTGTCTCTCCCTGTCTCCACCTGTCTCACCCTGTCTCCCCCTGTCTCACCCTGTCTCCCCCTGTCTCCACCTGTCTCTCCCTGTCTCCACCTCTCTCCACCTGTCTCCACCTGTCTCTCTCTGTCTCCACCTATCTCTCCCTGTCTCCACCTGTCTCTCCCTGTCTCCCCCTGTCTCTCCCTGTCTCCACCTGTCTCCCCCTGTCTCCACCTGTCTCACCCTGTCTCCACCTGTCTCACCCTGTCTCCCCCTGTCTCCACCTGTCTCTCCCTGTCTCCACCTCTCTCCACCTGTCTCCACCTGTCTCTCTCTGTCTCCACCTGTCTCTCTCTGTCTCCACCTGTCTCTCCCTGTCTCCACCTGTCTCTCCCTGTCTCCCCCTGTCTCCCCCTGTCTCCCCCTGTCTCTCCCTGTCTCCACCTGTCTCCACCTGTCTCTCCCTCTCTCCACCTGTCTCCACCTGTCTCTCACTGTCTCTCCCTGTAGGTGTAAGCAGCAGGCTCAGGACCGGCCCATGTCTCTGTGGGTCTCCTCTATAAACCAGTTAGAACCTGTCAGATCCCTGCTGTCCCCTCTGCTCTGGGACTTCATGAGCGCTGCATGGCCCTCCTCTATAAGCATGGTCCTACCCAGGGGTTAGTGTGTCACTTATTACCACTGTGGGTTTGTGTGTGTGTTTGTGTGCATGTAGTGTAGTTTATATGAGTTATTGTGATGAGTATGTCCTGTATTCCTCCACCAGGCCCGTGGATGGAGATGTTTGGTCTGGGGGAATCAGCTAAACACATTGGAACCCCTCAGAGCATCGCTATCAGGAACCCAGACTGTGTTGTAGCTACTCATCTTATCAACCTGGTACGAACCCTAACCCCTGACCTCTGACCCCTGACCCTCAGAGCATCGCTATCAGGAACCCAGACTGTGTTGTAGCTACTCATCTTATCAACCTGGTACGAACCCTAACCCCTGACCTCTGACCCCTGACCCTCAGAGCATCGCTATCAGGAACCCAGACTGTGTTGTAGCTACTCATCTTATCAACTGGGGGAGATCATATCATAGACCTAGTGCTGGTCTGGAACAAAGCCGGCTTACCCTCTGTAGTTCTCAGGGACCAGGATTTGTAGTCACTTCATATATTAACAGATGCTTCCCATTATCCTGCCCTGACCTGTAGGTGGGTCCCATTGCTGTGACGTCAGCCAACCCAACAGGAGAAGCAGACACCACACACCACAACCAGGTGTATGCCAAGCTGGGAGACAAGGTGATTTATGTCTACACATGGTAATAAAATGTGTCTGTTATCAGTCCGCTGTGTCCGCATTGTGACCACATTTCCTGGTCCCTTCCTTTATGCAAATTATTTGACAGCTATTCTTTCCAAATAATATGTATTTATTTATTTTAAGACACAGATATCAATATTACTGTAGTTCTGACTGTCCAGCTGAGACACAGATATCAATATTACTGTAGTTTTGACGGTCCAGCTGAGACACAGATATCAATATTACTGTAGTTCTGGCGGTCCAGCTGAGACACAGATATCAATATTACTGTAGTTCTGACTGTCCAACTGAGACACAGATATCAATATTACTGTAGTTCTGACGGTCCAGCTGAGACACAGATATCTATATTACTGTAGATTTCACATCCAGCTGAGACACAGATATCAATATTACTGTAGTTCTGACTGTCCAGCTGAGACACAGATATCAATATTACTTTAGTTTTGACGGTCCAGCTGAGACACAGATATCAGTATTACTGTAGTTCTGACGGTCCAGCTGAGACACAGATATCAATATTACTGTAGTTCTGACGGTCTAGCTGAGACACAGATATCAATATTACTGTAGTTCTGATGGTCCAGCTGAGACACAGATATAAATATTACTGTAGTTCTGACGGTCCAGCTGAGACACAGATATCAATATTACTGTAGTTATGACGGTCCAACTGAGACACAGATATCAATATTACTGTAGTTCTGACGGTCCAGCTGAGACACAGATATCAATATTACTGTAGTTATGACGGTCCAACTGAGACACAGATATCAATATTACTGTAGTTCTGACGGTCCAGCTGAGACACAGATATCAATATTACTGTAGTTATGACGGTCCAACTGAGACACAGATATCAGTATTACTGTAGTTATGACGGTCCAACTGAGACACAGATATCAGTATTACTGTAGTTATGACGGTCCAACTGAGACACAGATATCAGTATTACTGTAGTTATGACGGTCCAACTGAGACACAGATATCAATATTACTGTAGTTCTGACGGTCCAGCTGAGACACAGATATCAATATTACTGTAGTTATGACGGTCCAACTGAGACACAGATATCAATATTACTGTAGTTCTGACGGTCCAGCTGAGACACAGATATCAATATTACTGTAGTTCTGACGGTCCAGCTGAGACACAGATATCAATATTACTGTAGTTCTGATGGTCCAGCTGAGACACAGATATAAATATTACTGTAGCAATGTATGTCTGTCTGTCTGTCTAGGTGGATGGTGTGTTGTGTGATGGGCCGTCCCCTGAGAACAGTGCCTCCACCGTTGTCGACTGCACCAAGATAGAGAGTGGTCATATTGGATTCTTCAGAGTGGGCCTCATCCCCAAGTCTAAGGTAAACAGGACACTAACATGACAATAACCTTAAATCTGACACCATCTAAGCGCACCAACATGACAAAACAGTGCACACACCCACACACACACATACACACACACACACACACATACACACACACACACATACATACACACACATACAGAGTGAGCTAATGTACAGGATGCCTGCAATCAAGGGTATGGTTATGGTGGTGTTTACCCACCGTGTGTGTGTGTGTGATGTCTATAACCTCTGTTATGTGTGTCTTTCTCTGCCAGGTGATCCAGATCTTTGAGGACGTCCAGAAGAGGCGCTCCCACGGCCAGATGAACCCTGGGTTTGAACCAGACCTCACAGAGCCTTACCTTAACCTGACAGACCCTCATAGACACACAGAACAACACAATACACAGTCCACAGAGTCAGAGGATCCTGACAACTAATGAAGGCTCTTAGTTTAGAACATTTAGAAAGTGTAAAACACTGTCTTGTTTTAGCTTTCATGTTTTCTGGGGGAAATAAGGCAGTGTGGCCTGAATAACCACAACACACCAAGGAGATTAATATTTAAGACATATTTACATATGTTTAAATGTATATTAAAGGCAAAAGCTCTTTCTCTGTTGTTTACATAACTTTCTCTCATCACAGAGTGGTGTCTTTTGAAATATTGGGTTAATTCTAACAAGGTATTAGGGTTGTTAGTACACTCTACAGTTCCCATGGAGACAGACATAATGTGTTCTAATGGATTTATATTAAACAAACCATCGGATGACTAATTCATGAAAGAACAAATGTTTCTTTGTACAATAATAGAATAATCACTTATGAAGCTGTTACATTGTTACATTGTTACATTGTTACATAGACAACTGCTTCTCCATGATTATATCACATGATATACAGTGGGGAGAACAAGTATTTGATACACTGCCGATTTTGCAGGTTTTCCTACTTACAAAGCATGTAGAGGTCTGTAATTTTTATCATAGGTACTCTTCAACTGTGAGAGACGGAAAAATCCAGAAAATCACATTGTATGATTTTTAAATAATTAATTTGCATTTTATTGCATGACATAAGTATTTGATCACCTACCAACCAGTAAGAATTCCGTCTCTCACAGACCTGTTAGTTTTTCTTTAAGAAGCCCTCCTGTTCTCCACTCATTACCTGTATTAACTGCACCTGTTTGAACTCGTTACCTGTATAAAAGACACCTGTCCACACTCTCAATCAAACAGACTCCAACCTCTCCACAATGGCCAAGGCCAGAGAGCTGTGTAAGGACATCAGGGATAAAATTGTAGACCTGCACAAGGCTGGGATGGGCTACAGGACAATAGGCAAGCAGCTTGGTGAGAAGGCAACAACTGTTGGCGCAATTATTAGAAAAAGGAAGAAGTTCAAGATGACGGTCAATCTCCCTCGGTCTAGGGCACCATGCAAGATCTCACCTCGTGGGGCATCAATGATCATGAGGAAGGTGAGGGATCAGCACAGAACTACACGGCAGGACCTGGTCAATGACCTGAAGAGAACTGGGACCACAGTCTCAAAGAATAGTAACACACTACACTGTCATGCTCAAGCCAGCGCATGTCCAGGCCCGTCTGAAGTTTGCCAATGACCATCTGGATGATCCAGAGGAGGAATGGGAGAAGGTCATGTGGTCTTATGAGACAAAAATAGAGCTTTTTGGTCTAAACTCCACTTGCCGTGTTTGGAGGAAGAAGAAGGATGAGTACAACCCCAAGAACACCATCCCAACCGTGAAGCATGGAGGTGGAAACATCATTCTTTGGGGATGCATTTCTGCAAAGGGGACAGGACGACTGCACCGTATTGAGGGGAGGATGGATGGGGCCATGTGTTGCGAGATCTTGGCCAACAACCTCCTTCCCTCAGTAAGAGCATTGAAGATGGGTCGTGGCTGGGTCTTCCACCATGACAACGACCCGAAACACACAGCCAGGGCAACTAAGGAGTGGCTCCGTAAGAAGCATCTCAAGGTCCTGGAGTGGCCTACCCAGTCTCCAGACTTGAACCCAATAGAAAATCTTTGGAGGGAGCTGAAAGTCCGTATTGCCCAGCGACAGCCCCGAAACCTGAAGGATCTGGAGAAGGTCTGTATGGAGGAGTGGGCCAAAATCCCTGCTGCAGTGTGTGCAAACCTGGTCAAGAACTACAGGAAACGTATAATCTCTGTAATTGCAAACAAAGGTTTCTGTACCAAATATTAAGTTCTGCTTTTCTGATGTATCAAATACTTATGTCATGCAATAAAATGCAAATTAATTACTTAAAAATCATACAATGTGATTTTCTGGATTTTTGTTTTAGATTCCGTCACTCACAGTTGAAGAGTACCTATGATAAAAATTACAGACTTCTACATGCTTTGTAAGTGGGAAAACCTGCAAAATCGGCAGTGTATCAAATACTTGTTCTCCCCACTGTATATGATATATGAAACATATGATATATAACATTATGCAGATAGAGGATTTGATATATATCACTAACACTGTTGTTTGGGCCTTCAATAAAGTCATTAAACCCACCTTTTATTTTTATTTTATTTCACCTTTATTTAACCAGGTAGGTTTTATTACACCTTTATTTAACCAGGTAGATTTTATTTCACCTTTATTTAACCAGGTAGGTTTTATTTCACCTTTATTTAACCAGGTAGGCCAGTTGAGAACTAGTTCTCATTTGCAACTGTGACCTGGCCAAGACAAAGCAAAGCAGTGAGACAAAAACAACACAGAGTTACACAGTAAACAAACATAGTCAAAAACACAATAGAGAATCTATATACAGAGTGCAAAATGTAGTGCAAAATGCAGTAAGGTTAGGAAGGTAGGACAATAAATAGGCCATAGTGGTGAAATAAATTACAGATTAGCATTAACACTGGAATGATGGATGTGCAAATTATGATGTGCAAATAGAGATACTGGAGTGCAAGATTAGTGAAAATAATAAAATAAATATGGGGATGAGGTAGTAGGGTGGGCTATTTACAGAAGGGCTATATACAGGTGCAGTGATCGATAAGCAGCTTTGACAGCTGATGCTTAAAGTTAGTGAGGGAGATAGGAACCTCTAGCTTCAATGATTTTTGCAATTCTTCCAGTCATTGGCAGCAGCGAACTGGAAGGAATGGCGGCCAAAGGAGGTGTTGGCTTTGGGGATGACCAGTGAGATATACCTGCTGGAGCGCATGCTACGGGTGGGTGTTGCTATAGTGACCAGTGAGCTGAGATAGGGCGGGGATTTACCTAGTAATGACTTATAGATGACCTGGAGCCAGTGGGTTTGGCGACGAATATATAATGAAGGCCAGCCAACGAGAGCATACAGGTCGCAGTGATGGGTAGTGTATGGGGCTTTGGTGACAAAACAGATGGCACTGTGATAGACTACATCCAATTTGCTGAGTAGAGTGTTGGAGGCTAGTTTGTAAATGACATCTCCGAAGTCAAGGATCGGTAGGATAGTCAGTTTTACAAGGGCATGTTTGGCAGCATGAGTGAAGGAGGCTTTGTTGCGAAATAGGAAGCCGATTCTGGATTTAATTTTGGATTGGAGATGGTTAATGTGAGTCTGGAAGTTGAGTTTACAGTCTAACCAGACGCCTAGGTATTTGTAGGAGTCCACGTATTCTAAGTCGGACCCGTCGAGAGTAGTGATGATAGTCCGGTGGGCGGGTGCGGGCAGCGTTCGATAGAAAAGCATGCATTTAGTTTTACTAGCATTTAAGAGCAGTTGGAGCCACGGAAGGAGTGTTGTATGGCATTGTGTCCACATCACCAACAAACTATCATGGTCCAAACACACGAAGACAGTCGTGAAAAGGGCACAACAAAGCCTATTCCCCCTCAGGAGACTGAAAAGATTCGGCATGGGCCATCAGAACCTCAAAAAGTTCTACAGCTGCACCATCGAGAGCACCATCGAGAGCATCCTGACCGTAAGGCGCTACAGTGGGTATTGCTTACGGCCAAGTACATCACTGGGGCCAAGCCTCCTGCTATCCAGGACCTCTATACTAGGCAGTGTCAGAGGAAGGCCCCCAAAATGTTCAAAAACTACAGTCACCCAAGCCATAGACTATTCTCTCTGCTACCGCACGGCAAGCGGTACCGGAGCGCCAAGTCTAGGTCCAAAAGGCTCCTTAACAGCTTCTACTCCTAACCCATAAAACTGCTGAACAATTAATCAAATGCATTGGGAAAGTATTCAGAAGCCATGACTTTTTCCACATTTTGTTACGTCTTATTCTAAAATGGATTCAATATTTTTTGTTCCTCATCAATCTACACACAATACCCCATAACGACCCAATAATGATCCAATACCCCATAACGACCCAATAATGACCCAATACCCCATAACGACCCAATAATGACCCATTCATGACTAATTCATGAAAGAACAAATGTTTCTTTCTACAATAATAGAATAATCACTTATGAAGCTGTTACATTGTTACATTGTTACATAGACAACTGCTTCTCCATGATTATATAACATGATATATATGATATATGAAACATATGATATATAACATTATGCAGATAGAGGATTTGATATATATCACTAACACTGTTGTTTGGGCCTTCAATAAAGTAATTAAACCCACCTTTTATTTTAATTTTAATTTCACCTTTATTTAACCAGGTAGGTTTTATTTCACCTTTATTTAACCAGGTAGGTTTTATTTCACCTTTATTTAACCAGGTAGGCCAGTTGAGAACAAGTTCTCATTTACAACTGTGACCTGGCCAAGACAAAGCAAAGCAGTGAGACAAAAACAACACAGAGTTACACAGTAAACAAACATAGTCAAAAACACAATACAGAATCTATATACAGGGTGTAAATGTAGTGCAAAATGCAGTAAGGTTAGGAAGGTAGGACAATAAATAGACCATAGTGGTGAAATAAATTACAGATTAGAATTAACACTGGAATGATGAATGTGCAAATTAATACGGAAAGTATTCAGAAGCCATGACTTTTTCCACATTTTGTTACGTCATAGCCTTATTCTAAAATGGATTCAATAGTTTTTCTTCCTCATCAATCTACACACAATACCCCATAATGACCCAAAAATGACCCATTACCCCATAATGACCCAATAATGACCCAATACCCCATAACGACCCAATAATGACCCAATACCCCATAACGACACAATAATGACCCAATACCCCATAATGACCCAATAATGACCCAATACCCCATAACGACCCAATAATGACCCAATACCCCATAATGACCCAATAATGACCCAATACCCCATAATGACACAATACCCCATAATGACCCAATAATGACCCAATACCCCATAATGACCCAATAATGACCCAATACCCCATAATGACACAATACCCCATAATGACCCAATAATGTCCCAATACCCCATAATGACCCAATACCCCATAATGACCCAATAATGACCCAATAATGACCCAATAATGACCCAATAATGACCCAATAATGACCCAATACCTCATAATGACCCAATACCCCATAATGACCCAATAATGACCAAATACCCCATAACGACCCAATAATGACCCAATACCCCATAACGACCCAATAAAGAACCAATACCCCATAATGACCCAAAAATGACCCAAAACCCCATAACGACCCAATAATGACCCAATACCCCATAATGACCCAATAATGACCCAATACCCCATAATGACACAATACCCCATAATGACCCAATAATGACCCAATACCCCATAATGACCCAATAATGACCCAATACCCCATAATGACACAATACCCCATAATGACCCAATAATGTCCCAATACCCCATAATGACCCAATACCCCATAATGACCCAATAATGACCCAATACCCCATAACGACCCAATAATGACCCAATACCCCATAAAGACCCAATAATGACCCAATACCCCATAATGACCCAATAATGACCCAATACCCCATAACGACCCAATAATAAACCAATACCCCATAACGACCCAATAATGACCCAATACCCCATAACGACCCAATACCCCATAATGACCCAATAATGACCAAATACCCCATAACGACCCAATAATGACCCAATACCCCATAATGACCCAAAAATGACCCAATACCCCATAACGACCCAATAATGACCCAATACCCCATAACGACCCAATAATGACCCAATACCCCATAACGACCCAATAATGACCCAATACCCCATAACGACCCAATAATGACCCAATACCCCATAATGACCCAATAATGACCCAATACCCCATAATGACACAATACCCCATAATGACCCAATAATGACCCAATACCCCATAATGACCCAATAATGACCCAATACCCCATAATGACACAATACCCCATAATGACCCAATAATGACCCAATACCCCATAATGACCCAATACCCCATAATGACCCAATAATGACCCAATAATGACCCAATAATGACCCAATACCCCATAATGACCCAATACCCCATAATGACACAATACCCCATAATGACACAATACCCCATAATGAGCCAATACCCCATAATGAGCCAATACCCCATAATGACCCAATAATGACCCAATACCCCATAACGACCCAATAATGACCCAATACCCCATAACGACCCAATAATGACCCAATACCCCATAACGACCCAATAATGACCCAATACCCCATAACGACCCAATAATGACCCAATACCCCATAATGACCCAATAATGACCCAATACCCCATAACGACCCAATAATGACCCAATACCCCATAACGACCCAATAATGACCCAATACCCCATAACGACCCAATACCCCATAATGACCCAATAATGACCCAATACCCCATAACGACCCAATAATGACCCAATACCCCATAACGACCCAATAATGACCCAATACCCCATAACGACCCAATAATGACCCAATACCCCATAACGACCCAATAATGACCCAATACCCCATAATGACCCAATAATGACCCAATACCCCATAATGACCCAATAATGACCCAATACCCCATAACGACCCAATAATGACCCAATACCCCATAACGACCCAATAATGACCCAATACCCCATAACGACCCAATAATGACCCAATACCCCATAACGACCCAATACCCCATAATGACCCAATAATGACCCAATACCCCATAACGACCCAATAATGACCCAATACCCCATAATGACCCAATACCCCATAATGACCCAATAATGACCCAATACCCCATAACGACCCAATAATGACCCAATACCCCATAACGACCCAATAATGACCCAATACCCCATAATGACCCAATAATGACCCAATACCCCATAATGACACAATACCCCATAATGACCCAATACCCCATAATGACCCAATAATGACCCAATACCCCATAACGACCCAATAATGACCCAATACCCCATAATATCACAATACCCCATAATGACCCAATACCCCATAATGACCCAATAATGACCCAATACCCCATAACGACCCAATAATGACCCAATACCCCATAACGACCCAATAATGACCCAATACCCCATAATGACCCAATAATGACCCAATACCCCATAATGACCCAATAATGACCCAATACCCCATAACGACCCAATAATGACCCAATACCCCATAACGACCCAATAATGACCCAATACCCCATAATGACCCAAAACCCCATAACGACCCAATAATGACCCAATACCCCATAACGACCCAATAATGACCCAATACCCCATAACGACCCAATAATGACCCAATACCCCATAACGACCCAATAATGACCCAATACCCCATAATGACCCAATAATGACCCAATACCCCATAACGACCCAATAATGCCCCAATACCCCATAACGACCCAATAATGACCCAATACCCCATAACGACCCAATAATGACCCAATACCCCATAATGACCCAATAATGACCCAATACCCCATAATGACCCAATAATGACCCAATACCCCATAACGACCCAATAATGACCCAATACCCCATAACGACTCAATAATGACCCAATACCCCATAACGACCCAATACCCCATAATGACCCAATAATGACCCAATACCCCATAACGACCCAATAATGACCCAATACCCCATAATGACCCAATAATGACCCAATACCCCATAACGACCCAATAATGACCCATTACCCCATAACGACCCAATAATGACCCAATACCCCATAATGACCCAATACCCCATAATGACCCAATAATGACCCAATACCCCATAATGACACAATACCCCATAATGACCCAATAATGACCCAATACCCCATAATGACACAATTCCCCATAATGACCCAATAATGACCCAATTCCCCATAATGACCCAATAATGACCCAATACCCCATAATGACCCAATAATGACCCAATACCCCATAACGACCCAATAATGACCCAATACCCCATAACGACCCAATAATGACCCAATACCCCATAACGACCCAATACCCCATAATGACCCAATAATGACCCAATACCCCATAACGACCCAATAATGACCCAATACCCCATAACGACCCAATAATGACCCAATACCCCATAACGACCCAATAATGACCCAATACCCCATAACGACCCAATAATGACTCAATACCCCATAATGACCCAATAATGACCCAATACCCCATAGCGACCCAATAATGACCCAATACCCCATAACGACCCAATAATGACCCAATACCCCATAATGACCCAATAATGACCCAATACCCCATAACGACCCAATAATGCCCCAATACCCCATAATGACACAATACCCCATAATGACCCAATAATGACCCAATACCCCATAATGACACAATTCCCCATAATGACCCAATAATGACCCAATACCCCATAATGACCCAATAATGACCCAATACCCCATAACGACCCAATAATGACCCAATACCCCATAATGACACAATAATGACCCAATACCCCATAATGACACAATACCCCATAATGACCCAATAATGACCCAATACCCCATAATGACACAATACCCCATAATGACCCAATAATGACCCAATACCCCATAATGACCCAATACCCCATAATGACCCAATAATGACCCAATAATGACCCAATACCCCATAATGACCCAATACCCCATAATGACACAATACCCCATAATGACACAATACCCCATAATGACCCAATACCCCATAATGACCCAATAATGACCCAATACCCCATAACGACCCAATAATGACCCAATACCCCATAATGACCCAATAATGACGTTGTCCTGTTGGAAGGTGAACCTTCGCCCCAGTCTGAGGTCCTGAGCGCTCTGGAGCAGGTTTTCATTTATGATCTGTCTGTACTTTGCTCCGTTCATCTTTCCCTCGATCCTAACGAAACCTAAAGACATCCCCACAGCATGATGCTGCCACTACCATGCTTCACCAAACCTAAAGACATCCCCACAGCATGATGCTGCCACCACCATGCTTCACCAAACCTAAAGAAATCCCCACAGCATGATGCTGCCACCACCATGCTTCACCAAACCTAAAGACATCCCCACAGCATGATGCTGCCACCACCATGCTTCACCAAACCTAAAGACATCCCCACAGCATGATGCTGCCACCACCATGCTTCACCAAACCTAAAGACATCCCCACAGCATGATGCTGCCACCACCATGCTTCACCAAACCTAAAGAAATCCCCACAGCATGATGCTGCCACTACCATGCTTCACCAAACCTAAAGACATCCCCACAGCATGACGCTGCCACCACCATGCTTCACAAACCTAAAGACATCCCCACAGCATGATGCTGCCACTACCATGCTTCACCAAACCTAAAGACATCCCCACAGCATGATGCTGCCACTACCATGCTTCACCAAACCTAAAGACATCCCCACAGCATGATGCTGCCACCCCCATGCTTCACCAAACCTAAAGACATCCCCACAGCATGATGCTGCCACCACCATGCTTCACCAAACCTAGCATCTTAAAGGGTTAGACATGTACTGTAGCGTCTTAAAGGGTTAGACATGTACTGTAGCATCTTAAAGGTTTAGACATGTACTGTAGCATCTTAAAGGGTTAGACATGTACTGTAGCATCTTAAAGGGTTAGACATGTACTGTAGCATCTTAAAGGGTTAGACATGTACTGTAGCATCTTAAAGGGTTAGACATGTACTGTAGCATCTTAAAGGGTTAGACATGTACTGTAGCATCTTAAAGGGTTAGACATGTACTGTAGCATCTTAAAGGGTTAGACATGTACTGTAGCATCTTAAAGGGTTAGACATGTACTGTAGCATCTTAAAGGTTTATATAAATGTGATTCTGTCATTATGGCCTTGTTATTGTATAGGCCCTTCCATTTGCAACCACCAATAAAAAATTGGTTGTCTTTGTAAAATGTTAATACAACTTCAGTTACCGTCAAGAGTGTATTTACAGTAAAAAGAGTGTAAATAGTATCGAAACATCTATTGACCAATAGGGGGCTTGAATGTAATCCAAACCCAACCCTCATAAACTATGATGAATCTCACCAAACTGTGTTTAGATACTGACTTCCTGACCAGAGTTACCACTTCCACTTTGTAATCCATTGTTCTACTAGCACAACTGTTTACCACTAATACTCATGTCACATAGGCCGTTCTTTAATGTTTTAAAGACACATATAAAGTGTTGTTGGCGGTTAACTTTCTTGATGCCTTATAGAGTGGATTTATGGTTCCAGTCCAGAGGAGTGCATTTACAGTATAAGGAGTGTAAACCGGTTCTGAGAAACTATTTATTGCCAGTGTTTCCTCATTCTTTGGTCAATAGGGTTTATTGTACAGTTCACTGTTAATACTGGCATCCAGGTACCTTCCTGGATCGTAGTTTCTTTTTACTCTGCAGGTATTAGAATGAGGTGTAGGGTTAAACAGAGGTTGAGTCATAACGACACCTAAGAACCGTTTCCATTCTCTTGGACTTTCATCATGTTTCTTGGGGATAAAAAAAGTAGACTGAACCAAATCTCCCTGGGAAGATGGCTTGACTGTAATAATAATTGTGTCACCCAGAACCAAATCAGATACTCATTAAGGATGACATGACAGACTATGGTATGAGCAATGAGTAGGTCTATGCTGTTGTACAGAATCTATATCCTGAAGGACCGTACAACTATTCATAACATAAGGAAGTGGACGGCTGCACATTTTTTCCTTTTAAACTCTGACAAAACAGAGATGCTAGTTCTAGGTCCCAAGAAACAAAGAGATCTGCTGTTGGATCTGACAATTCATCTTGATGGTTGTACAGTCGTGAAGGACCTTGGCGTTACTCTGGACCCTGATCTCTCTTTTAAAGAACATATCAAGAATATTTCAAGGACAGCTTTTTTACGTCTTCGTAACATTGCAAAAATCAGACATTTATTGTCCAAAAATTATGCAGGAAAGCGAATCCATGCTTTTGTCACTTCTAGATTAGATTACTGCAATGCTCTACTCTCCGGCTACCCGGATAAAGCACTAAATAAACTTCAGTTAGTGCTAAACACGGCTGTTAGAATCTTGACTAGAACCATCATATTACTCCCGTGCTAGCCTCTCTACACTGGCTTCCTGTTAAGACTAGGGCTGATTTCAAGGTTTTACTGTTAACCTACAAAGCATTACATGGGCTTGCTCCTACTTATCTCTCAGATTTGGTCCTGCCGTACATACCTACACGTATGCTCAGGTCACAAGACGCAGGCCTCCTTATTCTCCCTAAAATCTCTAAGTAAACAGCTGGAGGCAGGGCTTTCTCCTATAGAGCTCCATTTTTATGGAATGGTCTTTCTATCCATGTGAGAGACACAGACTCCGTCTCAACCTTTAAGTCTTTACTGAAGACTCATCTCTTCAGTAGGTCCTATGATTGAGTGTAGTCTGGCCCATGGGTGCAAGGGTGAACGGCAAGGCACTGGAGCGACAAACCACCCTTGCTGTCTCTGCCTGGCCGGTTCCCGTCTCTCCATTGGGATTCTCTGCCTCTGACCCTATTACGGGGGCTGAGTCACTGGCTTACTGGTGCTTTCCATGCCATTCCTAGGAGGGGTGCGTCACTTCCTGTCCGGTTTGTCGCCCCCTCTGGCTTGTGCAGTGGAGGGGATCTTTCATGGGCTATACTCAGCCTTGTCTCAGGGTAGTAAGCTGGTGGTTGTTGATATCCCTCTATTGGTGTAGGGGCTGTGCTTTGGCAGAGTGGGTGAGGTTATATCCTGCCTGGTTGGCCCTGTCCGGGGAGTATTATCGGGGGTATGGTCGGAGGGGGCCACAGTGTCTCCTGACCCCCCCTGTCTCAGCCTCCAGTATCTATGCTGCAATAGTCTATGTGCTGGGGGGCTAGGGTCAGTTTGTTAAATCTGATGTTATTATCCGGTGTCTTGTGTGAATTTAAGTCTGCTCCCTCTAATTCTCTTTCTCTCCCACTCTACCTCCTCTCCCGGAGGACCTGAGCCTTAGGACCATGCTTCAGGACCACCTGCCATGATGACTCCTAGCTGTCCCCAGTCCACCTGGTCGTGCTGCTGCACCGGTTTCAACCCTTCTGCCTGCAGTTATGGAACCCTGACCTGTTCATTGGATGTGCCACCTTGTCCCAGACCTGCTGTTTTCATCTCTCTCTCTCTCTACCGCACCTGCGCTCTATTGCACTGAAAAACCAAGTGACATTCACTCCTGATGTATTTACCTGTTGCAACCTCCACAACTACTTTTATTATTATTTGACCCTGCTGGTCATCTATGAACATTTGAACATCTTGGAGAAAGAACTGGCCTTAATGGCCATGAATTGTTATAATCTCCACCCGGCACAGCCAGAAGAGGACTGGCCACCCCTCAGAGCCTGGTTCCTCTCTAGGTTTCTTCCTAGGTTTTGCCTTTCTAGGGAGTTTTTCCTAGCCACCGTGCTTCTACATCTGCATTGCTTGCTGTTTGGGGTTTTAGGCTGGGTTTCTGTGTAGCACTTTGTGACATCAGCTGATGTAAAAAGGGCTTAATAAATAAATGTGATTTGATTTGATATTCATGAATAGAATGACAGACTATTGTATGAGCATTGAGTAGGCCTGTGCTGTTGTACAGCATCTAAACCCTGAAGAAGTCCCGCCCCTCTCAGGAATGTGATTGTCAAGCTGAAAGTTAGAGTGGTGAGTTCCAGGAAGGGGAAAGCCCCAACACACCTATCAGCCTGTGGTCATACAGTAGAGTAACGTACAGTCCCAGTCTCTACTGACATGAGAGGACTGTTGTTTCTGGCAAATGGTTGATTTATTTATCTGAAACTTCCTCATGGCCATACCCTAGTTAATCTGGTATCCACGTTGTGTTTTTATGGTTTTAGTTCCTCCATCACCTGTAAGCTTCTTCACAATGGGGGGTGAGGTAGGAGGGGGAGGAGTCCAATGTGTAACTCACTTCCTCTTGGATTATTTCCAGCTAAACCTTGTTACCTGCAGGCTGCCTTTTGGTCCTCACCATCACCTGTTAGCCCTCAACACTGTTGTACTCTCCCCCACACCTTAACAATATGTCACATACAATGTACTGAACAATGTCACATATGATGTACTGAACAATATGTCACATATAATGTACTGAACAATATGTCACATACAATGTACTGAACAATGTCACATACGATGTAATGAACAATATGTCACATACGATGTACTGAACAATATGTCACATATAATGTACTGAACAATATGTCACATATAATGTACTGAACAATATGTCACATATAATGTACTGAACAATATGTCACATATAATGTACTGAAAAAGGGTGGCGCTAAATTTATCTTCACAAGTAAACGGCGGCTGTCACTTTTTTTGAGAGTCATGACGGCTCACAGTGATTGTGTGAAAAATTTAAAATTGATTGAATTAACTAGATGATGGAGTTATAATTCTGGTGTATCTCAATACGTGTTTGAACGAAGGTCATTTGCTGGCTGAGTGGATTTAACATCTGATGCTGGAAGAGTTGCCTGTGTGGGATGGACCTTGGATGCCTGCACCCTGGCTGTATTAGGATACAGCTACTGATGTATTACTGACCCATGATATTATAGAAGGGAATAGTTATATATACCAGTTATTAATTATGTTGAGCCAGTTCCTGTGCTGTGGTTAATCCATAGGGGACAGCAGTCCTGAACCACGTATACATTACACAGGATACCATTAACATTTCACTTATGCGGAATAGAGGATAATATACACACATATATAGCGGGTGAAATAAGTATTGAACACGTCACCATTTTTCTCAGTAAATATATTTCCAAAGGTGCTATTGACATGAAATTTTCACCAGATGTTGGTAACAACCCAAGTAATCCATACATACAAAGAAACCAAAACAAATACGTTCAGAAAGTTATGTGTAATAATGTGAAATGACACAGGGAAAAAGTATTGAACACATGAAGAAAGGGAGGTGCAAAAAGGCATGGAAAGCCAAGACAACAGCTGAAAACTATCAGTAATTAAAAAGCAATCCAGCCCCCTGTCAGTGCAAATTAATATCAGCTGGTTCAGTCCCAACTGATGGCCTACAAAAAGGTCTCATTGCCAAGGTGTCACACAAGACACATCTCATGATGGGTAAAAGCAAAGAGCTGTCTCAAGACATTCGCAACCTAATTGTTGCAAAACATAATGATGGCATTGGTTATAGGCGCATTTCTAAGCTTCTGAATGTTCCAGTGAGCACTGTTGGCGCCATAATACGGAAGTGGAAAGACAATCATTTCACCATAAATTTGCCTCGACCAGGTGCTCCTCGCAAGATTTCTGACAGAGGAGTGAAAAGAATAATCAGAAGAGTTGTCCAAGAGCCAAGGACCACTTGTGGAGAGCTTCTGCAATTAGCAGGTACTATTGTCTCAAAGAAAACAGTAAGTAATGCACTCCACCGCCATGGCCTGTATGCACGCTCACCACGCAAGACTCTATTGCTGAAAAAAAATCATGTTGAAGCTCGTTTAAAGTTTGCTGCACAACATTTGGAAAAGCCAGTGAAATACTGGGAGAACGAGAATGTGGTCAGATGAGAGCAAAATTGAACTGTTTGGATGTCATAATACACACCATGTTTGGAGGAGAAATGGCACTGCACATCACCCTAAAAACACCATACCAACAGTGAAGTTTGGAGGTGGGAACATCATGGTGTGGGGCTGCTTTTCAGCAAATGGTACTGGCAAACTTCACATAATTGAAGGAAGGATGAATGGGCAAATTTACAGAGACATTCTTGACAAAAATCTGCTGCCATCTACCAGGATGATGAAGATGAAACGAGGGTGGACATTTCAGCAAGACAATGATCCCAAACACACAGCCAAGGAAACTCTCAATTGGTTTCAAAGAAAGAAAATAAAGCTGCTTATTTGTTTTGTATGTATGGATTACTTGGGTTGTTGCCAACATCTGGTGAAAATTTAATGTCAATAGCACCTTTGGAAATATATTTACTGAGAAAAATGGTGACGTGTTCAATACTTATTTCACCCGCTGTATATTGGGAGCATATATTAGAATGTATTTTATAAATCTTATAATTGATCTATTGGAAACAACACTATGCAAGGCTTTGAGGTGCATGCACATGCTTAATACATGGGTGATATGGATTTATGTTCTGTATTGGTATTTTTGGTTTATTTTTATTGGTTTTTGGGTAATGTGTTATTTTTTGGTGATTTTTATTTGTTATATGATTGTGATATTGGTTTCAGTGACTATTATAGTCACAAAGGGGGGATATATTGTTTATTTCTAAGCTTTTGTTCAATATTTTTAGGCCTATGATCCAAAGAAAAGAATTGGAAGGTTAGAAACCACAATAGGTTATTCAGTAAATGTATAAAGTGGCAAAGGATAACAGAATGGAGGTCAGAGCAGCCAGTGAAGCCCAAGATAAGCTGTCTGTCAGGTCTACAGGGTGACTAACCCTAACCCAGCTGTCTGTCAGGTCTACAGGGTGACTAACCCTAACCCAGCTGTCTGTCAGGTCTACAGGGTGACTAACCCTAACCCAGCTGTCTGTCAGGTCTACAGGGTGACTAACCCTAACCCAGCTGTCTGTCAGGTCTACAGGGTGACTAACCCTAACCCAGCTGTCTGTCAGGTCTACAGGGTTACTAACCCTAACCCAGCTGTCTGTCAGGTCTACAGGGTGACTAACCCTAACCCAGCTGTCTGTCAGGTCTACAGGGTTACTAACCCTAACCCAGCTGTCTGTCAGGTCTACAGGGTGACTAACCCTAACCCAGCTGTCTGTCAGGTCTACAGGGTGACTAACCCTAACCCAGCTGTCTGTCAGGTCTACAGGGTGACTAACCCTAACCCAGCTGTCTGTCAGGTCTACAGGGTGACTAACCCTAACCCAGCTGTCTGTCAGGTCTACAGGGTTACTAACCCTAACCCAGCTGTCTGTCAGGTCTACAGGGTTACTAACCCTAACACAGCACACATACATTAGAGGGAGAGGAAAAGCACACAGAGCCCAGGGACGGTCCTGTTCTGTCCTGCCTCCCAGACATTCTCAGACACTGATGTCTGTCTGCTGTCCCATTGAGCTGCCAACACACCACATCATCTTGTAAAACAGCTTCAAACTGGGAAGGACACTTCACAACGAGTGTGTGTATGGATCTCTCCAGGAACAAGAAGTCTGGCTAAGAACTTAAAGGATGTCATCTTTAATGAAAACGTTGTTTTACAAATGTCTCAATACTGACGATCCCAGACATGTTTTCACTTAATGTGGGTTAATATTATATTATACAGTACTACAGATAGGGACAGGGTTAATAATATTATATTATACAGTACTACAGATAGGGACAGGGTTAATAATATTATACAGTACTACAGATAGGGTCAGGGTTAATAATATTATAGTATACAGTACTACAGATAGGGACAGGGTTAATAATATTATACAGTACTACAGATAGGGACAGGGTTAATAATATTATATTATAAAGTACTACAGATAGGGACAGAGTTAATAATATTATACAGTACTACAGATAGGGACAGGGTTAATAATATTATACAGTACTACAGATAGGGACAGGGTTAATAATATTATACAGTACTACAGATAGGGACAGGGTTAATAATATTATATTATACAGTACTACAGATAGGGACAGGGTTAATAATATTATATTATACAGTACTACAGATAGGGACAGGGTTAATAATATTATACAGTACTACAGATAGGGACAGGGTTAATAATATTATATTATACAGTACTACAGATAGGGACAGGGTTAATAATATTATATTATACAGTACTACAGATAGGGACAGAGTTAATAATATTATATTATACAGTACTACAGATAGGGTCAGTGTTAATAATATTATATTATACAGTACTACAGATAGGGACAGGGTTAATAATATTATATTATACAGTACTACAGATAGGGACAGGGTTAATAATATTATACAGTACTACAGATAGGGTCAGGGTTAATAATATTATAGTATACAGTACTACAGATAGGGACAGGGTTAATAATATTATACAGTACTACAGATAGGGACAGGGTTAATAATATTATATTATAAAGTACTACAGATAGGGACAGAGTTAATAATATTATACAGTACTACAGATAGGGACAGGGTTAATAATATTATACAGTACTACAGATAGGGACAGGGTTAATAATATTATACAGTACTACAGATAGGGACAGGGTTAATAATATTATATTATACAGTACTACAGATAGGGACAGGGTTAATAATATTATACAGTACTACAGATAGGGACAGGGTTAATAATATTATATTATACAGTACTACAGATAGGGACAGGGTTAATAATATTATATTATACAGTACTACAGATAGGGACAGAGTTAATAATATTATATTATACAGTACTACAGATAGGGTCAGTGTTAATAATATTATATTATACAGTACTACAGATAGGGACAGGGTTAATAATATTATATTATACAGTACTACAGATAGGGACAGGGTTAATAATATTATACAGTACTACAGATAGGGTCAGGGTTAATAATATTATAGTATACAGTACTACAGATAGGGACAGGGTTAATAATATTATACAGTACTACAGATAGGGACAGGGTTAATAATATTATATTATAAAGTACTACAGATAGGGACAGAGTTAATAATATTATACAGTACTACAGATAGGGACAGGGTTAATAATATTATACAGTACTACAGATAGGGACAGGGTTAATAATATTATACAGTACTACAGATAGGGACAGGGTTAATAATATTATATTATACAGTACTACAGATAGGGACAGGGTTAATAATATTATATTATACAGTACTACAGATAGGGACAGGGTTAATAATATTATACAGTACTACAGATAGGGACAGGGTTAATAATATTATACAGTACTACAGATAGGGACAGGGTTAATAATATTATACAGTACTACAGATAGGGACAGGGTTAATAATATTATATTATAAAGTACTACAGATAGGGACAGGGTTAATAATATTATATTATACAGTACTACAGATAGGGACAGGGTTAATAATATTATACAGTACTACAGATAAGGACAGGGTTAATAATATTATATTATACAGTACTACAGATAGGGACAGGGTTAATAATATTATATTATACAGTACTACAGATAGGGACAGGGTTAATAATATTATATTATACAGTACTACAGATAGGGTCAGTGTTAATAATATTATATTATACAGTACTACAGATAGGGACAGGGTTAATAATATTATACAGTACTACAGATAGGGACAGGGTTAATAATATTATACAGTACTACAGATAGGGACAGGGTTAATAATATTATACAGTACTACAGATAGGGACAGGGTTAATAATATTATACAGTACTACAGATAGGGACAGGGTTAATAATATTATATTATAAAGTACTACAGATAGGGACAGAGTTAATAATATTATACAGTACTACAGATAGGGACAGGGTTAATAATATTATACAGTACTACAGATAGGGACAGGGTTAATAATATTATATTATACAGTACTACAGATAGGGACAGGGTTAATAATATTATATTATACAGTACTACAGATAGGGACAGGGTTAATAATATTATACAGTACTACAGATAGGGACAGGGTTAATAATATTATATTATACAGTACTACAGATAGGGACAGGGTTAATAATATTATATTATACAGTACTACAGATAGGGACAGAGTTAATAATATTATATTATACAGTACTACAGATAGGGTCAGTGTTAATAATATTATATTATACAGTACTACAGATAGGGACAGGGTTAATAATATTATATTATACAGTACTACAGATAGGGACAGGGTTAATAATATTATACAGTACTACAGATAGGGTCAGGGTTAATAATATTATAGTATACAGTACTACAGATAGGGACAGGGTTAATAATATTATACAGTACTACAGATAGGGACAGGGTTAATAATATTATATTATAAAGTACTACAGATAGGGACAGAGTTAATAATATTATACAGTACTACAGATAGGGACAGGGTTAATAATATTATACAGTACTACAGATAGGGACAGGGTTAATAATATTATACAGTACTACAGATAGGGACAGGGTTAATAATATTATATTATACAGTACTACAGATAGGGACAGGGTTAATAATATTATATTATACAGTACTACAGATAGGGACAGGGTTAATAATATTATACAGTACTACAGATAGGGACAGGGTTAATAATATTATACAGTACTACAGATAGGGACAGGGTTAATAATATTATACAGTACTACAGATAGGGACAGGGTTAATAATATTATATTATAAAGTACTACAGATAGGGACAGGGTTAATAATATTATATTATACAGTACTACAGATAGGGACAGGGTTAATAATATTATACAGTACTACAGATAAGGACAGGGTTAATAATATTATATTATACAGTACTACAGATAGGGACAGGGTTAATAATATTATATTATACAGTACTACAGATAGGGACAGGGTTAATAATATTATATTATACAGTACTACAGATAGGGTCAGTGTTAATAATATTATATTATACAGTACTACAGATAGGGACAGGGTTAATAATATTATACAGTACTACAGATAGGGACAGGGTTAATAATATTATACAGTACTACAGATAGGGACAGGGTTAATAATATTATACAGTACTACAGATAGGGACAGGGTTAATAATATTATACAGTACTACAGATAGGGACAGGGTTAATAATATTATACAGTACTACAGATGGGGACAGGGTTAATAATATTATACAGTACTACAGATAGGGACAGAGTTAATAATATTATATTATACAGTACTACAGATAGGGACAGAGTTATTAATATTATATTATACAGTACTACAGATAGGGACAGGGTTAATAATATTCTATTATACAGTACTACAGATAGGGACAGGGTTAATAATATTTTATTATACAGTACTACAGATAGGGACAGGGTTTATAATATTATACAGTACTACAGATAGGGACAGGGTTAATAATATAATATTATACAGTACTACAGATAGGGACAGGGTTAATAATATTATACAGTACTACAGACAGGGACAGGGTTAATAATATGATATTATACAGTACTACAGATAGGGACAGGGTTAATAATATTATATTATACAGTACTACAGATAGGGACAGGGTTAATAATATTATATTATACAGTACTACAGATAGGGACAGGGTTATTAATATTATACAGTACTACAGATAGGGACAGGGTTAATAATATTATATTATACAGTACTACAGATAGGGTCAGGGTTAATAATATTATATTATACAGTACTACAGATAGGGTCAGTGTTAATAATATTATATTATACAGTACTACAGATGGGGACAGGGTTAATAATATTATATTATACAGTACTACAGATAAGGACAGGGTTAATAATATTATAATATACAGTACTACAGATAGGGACAGAGTTAATAATATTATATTATACAGTACTACAGATAGGGACAGGGTTAATAATATTATACAGTACTACAGATAGGGACAGGGTTAATAATATTATATTATACAGTACTACAGATAGGGTCAGTGTTAATAATATTATATTATACAGTACTACAGATAGGGACAGGGTTAATAATATTATACAGTACTACAGATAGGGACAGGGTTAATAATATTATACAGTACTACAGATAGGGACAGGGTTAATAATATTATACAGTACTACAGATAGGGACAGGGTTAATAATATTATACAGTACTACAGATAGGGACAGGGTTAATAATATTATACAGTACTACAGATAGGGACAGGGTTAATAATATTATACAGTACTACAGATAGGGACAGAGTTAATAATATTATATTATACAGTACTACAGATAGGGACAGAGTTAATAATATTATATTATACAGTACTACAGATAGGGTCAGTGTTAATAATATTATATTATACAGTACTACAGATAGGGACAGGGTTAATAATATTATACAGTACTACAGATAGGGACAGGGTTAATAATATTATATTATACAGTACTACAGATAGGGACAGGGTTAATACTATTATATTATACAGTACTACAGATAGGGACAGGGTTAATAATATTATATTATACAGTACTACAGATAGGGACAGAGTTAATAATATTATATTATACAGTACTACAGATAGGGACAGGGTTTATAATATTATATTATACAGTACTACAGATAGGGACAGGGTTAATAATATTATATTATACAGTACTACAGATAGGGACAGGGTTAATAATATTATATTATACAGTACTACAGATAGGGACAGGGTTAATAATATTATATTATACAGTACTACAGATAGGGACAGGGTTAATAATATAATATTATACAGTACTACAGATAGGGACAGGGTTAATAATATTATATTATACAGTACTACAGATAGGGACAGGGTTAATACTATTATATTATACAGTACTACAGATAGGGACAGGGTTAATACTATTATATTATACAGTACTACAGATAGGGACAGGGTTTATAATATTATACAGTACTACAGATAGGGACAGGGTTAATAATATAATATTATACAGTACTACAGATAGGGACAGGGTTAATAATATTATACAGTACTACAGACAGGGACAGGGTTAATAATATGATATTATACAGTACTACAGATAGGGACAGGGTTAATAATATTATATTATACAGTACTACAGATAGGGACAGGGTTAATAATATTATATTATACAGTACTACAGATAGGGTCAGTGTTAATAATATTATATTATACAGTACTACAGATGGGGACAGGGTTAATAATATTATATTATACAGTACTACAGATAGGGACAGGGTTAATAATATTATATTATACAGTACTACAGATAGGGACAGAGTTAATAATATTATATTATACAGTACTACAGATAGGGACAGAGTTAATAATATTATATTATACAGTACTACAGATAGGGACAGGGTTAATAATATTATACAGTACTACAGATAGGGACAGGGTTAATAATATTATATTATACAGTACTACAGATAGGGACAGGGTTAATAATATTATACAGTACTACAGATAGGGACAGAGTTAATAATATTATATTATACAGTACTACAGATAGGGACAGGGTTAATAATATTATATTATACAGTACTACAGATAGGGACAGAGTTAATAATATTATATTATACAGTACTACAGATAGGGACAGGGTTAATAATATTATATTATACAGTACTACAGATAGGGACAGGGTTAATAATATTATATTATACAGTACTACAGATAGGGACAGGGTTAATAATATTATATTATACAGTACTACAGATAGGGTCAGTGTTAATAATATTATATTATACAGTACTACAGATAGGAACAGGGTTAATAATATTATATTCAGGGTCTGGTTCTTGGACAAAGAGAATACCGGGAAACGAGACTATTGTGTTTTACTGAAACATGGCTGAATGATAACATCCCCATAGAGAACGTCACCATCGGAGGTTTCCAGACCATCAGAGCGGACAGGGATAGTGTTTCTTCCGGTAAGTGTAAGGGAGGGGGTCTGGCTTTATTAGTTAACAACAGATGGTGTCATCCGAGCCATATTACTGTTAAGGAACAGTTTTGTAGCCCGGACATTGAGCTGTATTACCTATACTATACTGTGAGACGTGTTACCTATACTATACTGTGAGACGTGTTACCTATACTATACAGTGAGACGTGTTACCTATACTATACAGTGAGACGTGTTACCTATACTATACTGTGAGACGAGTTACCTATACTATACAGTGAGACGTGTTACCTATACTATACTGTGAGACGTGTTACCTATACTATACTGTGAGACGTGTTACCTATACTATACTGTGAGACGTGTTACCTATACTATACAGTGAGACGTGTTACCTACACTATACAGTGAGACGTGTTACCTATACTATACAGTGAGACGTGTTACCTATACTATACTGTGAGACGTGTTACCTATACTATACAGTGAGACGTGTTACCTATACTATGAGACGTGTTACCTATACTATACAGTGAGACGTGTTACCTATACTATACTGTGAAACGTGTTACCTATACTATACAGTGAGACGTGTTACCTATACTATACAGTGAGACGTGTTACCTATACTATACTGTGAGACGTGTTACCTATACTATACTGTGAGATGTGTTACCTATACTATACAGTGAGACGTGTTACCTATACTATACAGTGAGACGTGTTACCTATACTATACTGTGTTACCTATACTATACAGTGAGACGTGTTACCTATACTATACTGTGAGACGTGTTAACTGTACTATACTGTGAGACGTGTTACCTGTACTATACCGTGAGACGTGTTACCTATACTATACTGTGAGACGTGTTACCTATACTATACAGTGAGACGTGTTACCTATACTATACTGTGAGACGTGTTACCTATACTATACTGTGAGACGTGTTACCTATACCATACAGTGAGACGTGTTACCTATACCATACAGTGAGACGTGTTACCTATACCATACAGTGAGACGTGTTACCTATACTATACTGTGAGACGTGTTACCTATACTATACAGTGAGACGTGTTACCTATACTATACAGTGAGACGTGTTACCTATACTATACTGTGAGACGTGTTACCTATACTATACTGTGATACGTGTTACCTATACTATACTGTGAGACGTGTTACCTATACTATACTGTGAGACGTGTTACCTATACTATACAGTGAGAAGTGTTACCTATACTATACAGTGAGACGTGTTACCTATACTATACAGTGAGACGTGTTACCTATACTATACTGTGAGACGTGTTACCTATACTATACTGTGAGACGTGTTACCTATACTATACTGTGAGACTTGTTACCTATACTATACTGTGAGACGTGTTACCTATACTATACAGTGAGACGTGTTACCTATACTATACTGTGAGACGTGTTACCTATACTATACAGTGAGACGTGTTACCTATACTATACTGTGCTGTATGAGTTGGGGACATACTAATCAAACTTGTAAACACGGCCGCATGTGATTCCTACTGATGCAACTCTGTGCAGCCAATGGAAATGTCCACGATTGGTAATAATGCCAGTTCTAACGCGGTTCCATTTACAACACCGTCAAAACACCATTCATGCGTGTTTTCGGCTAACGCAAATCTGATTGAATCGAGGCCTTAGTCTCTCAGTCTCCCAGCCCCTCGTTCCTTTCTCCTGAGAGAGAGGGGGCTGTCATCATGGCAGAGACTGAACAAGACTGGCTAATCTATCACATCTTGATGGCCGAGGGGTGGAGAGAGGGAAGGAGAGCAGGAGAGAGCGTGGAGGCGATGACTATCCCCCAGTGAAGCACAGTTTGTTCTACCAACATTTATAACAGTTATCTTTACCCCTTTACAGTTGTATTAATATGAAGGGGAGACTAAAGACTACAGAGACAGGACTCCTCTGTTGATCCAACTGTTCCAACATGGCTAGACTGGACCAGGGCCAGGGGGGAGAGGAGGGTTGGGGCCTCCTGCCTGTAAACGTTTGGGTTTTTCCCCAGCCAGGGTTGGGCTGAGCTGGGGAAACATGAAGGGCTGAACCTGCCTCCGGACAGTCAACAGCTCCCATGTCCAGTATGTTTCCTCGCAGCCACATATTGACTTAGTTCCACTTCAAATAAGAAAGAACGGCAGGGGAATGAAAAAACGTTTCATCTCTTTATTTACCCAAACTTCTCCTCCACTTAGAGACACAGACACACACAAGCTCTGGTCCGGTGGCTGTGGGGGCTGTGGACATTAAGAAGTTTAAAACAACTGTTACATCAGAACATCACATGGAAATACTTCTGAAACTCTTCCATCCAACTACAGAAACACAGCCAGAGTGGAGAGGAGACTAAGAAACAAGAAGACCTGGTAAAGGAAGGCAGAACAGAAACCCTAGGACGATATTCAAAATATATTTTATATTTGAGGTTCTTCAAAGTAGCCACCCTTTGCCTTGATGACAGCTTTGCACACTCTTGGCATTCACTCAACCAGCTTCATAAGGTAGTCACCTGGAATGCATTTCAATTAACAGGTGTGCCTATATAAAAGTTAGTTTGTGGAATTTCTTTCCTTCTTAATGCATTTAAGCCAATCAGTTGTGTTGTAACAAGGTAGGGTTGGTATACAGAAGATAGCCCTATTTGGTAAAAGACCAAGTCCATATTATGACAAGAACAGCTCAAATAAGCAAATAGAAACGACAGTCCATCATTACTTTAAGACATAAAGGTCAGTCAATACAGAACATTTCAAGAACTTTGAAAGTTTCTTCAAGTGCAGTCGCAAAAACCATCAAGCGCTATGATGAAACTGGCTCTCATGAGGACCTCCACAGGAAAGGAAGACCCAGAGTTACCTCTGCTGCAGAGGATAAGTTCATTAGAGTCACCAGCCTCAGAAATTGCAACCCAAATAAATGCTTCACAGAGTTCAAGTAACAGACACATCTTAACATCAACTGTTCAGAGGAGACTGTGTGAATCAGACCTTCATGGTTGGATTGCTGCAAAGAAACCACTACTAAAGGACACCAATAAGAAGAAGAGACTTGATTGGACCAAGAAACACGAGCAATGGACATTAGACCGGTGGAAATCTGTCCTTTGGTCTGATGAGTCAAAATTTTAGATTTTTGGTTCCAACCTCTGTGTCTTTGTGAGATGGAGAGTAGGTGAACAGATGATCTCAGCATGTGTGGTTCCCACACCAAGAGGTGGTGTGATGGTGTTGGGGTGCTTTGCTGGTGACACTTGGTGATTTATTTAGAATTCAAGGCACACTTAACCAGCATGGCTACCACAGCATTCTGCAGCGATACGCCATCCCATCTGGTTTGCACTTAGTGGGACTATCATTTGTTTTTTAACAGGACAATGACCCAACACACCTCAAGGCGAAGGGAGGCTACCTTGAAGAATCTCAAATATGAAATATATTTTGGTTACTACATGATTCCATAAGTGTTATTTCATAGTTTTGATGTCTTCACTATTATTCTACAATGTAGAAAATAGGTGTGTCCAAACCTTTGACTGGTACTTTACATTCATCAGCCATACAGACCTTAACACAAGCAGCCAGACCAGGGAGACATGATGTACATTCATCAGCCATACAGACCATATCCATCCATATGGTTCATGGCAGAACAGCAACTTACTGGAAGACAACATGTCCATCCATGTGGTTCATGTGGAGGACTGAAATCAAGTAATAGATGACTTGGAGGTATAACTGCTGTGTCGCTGTGTCCACTGTGTGTGTGTTTGACCACCTTTAGGTGTGTAGCTACAGCAGCCAGAGGGGTGGTGGTGATGAGACAGAGGTCAGCTGATCCTGAGATGGGTCTCAGAGCCTTAGGTTTAAACTCCTGACCCACCTGGTGCAGGTTCAACTTCTGCTGCCCAAAACATAGTGCCTTACAGTCACCCTGGGGTAAAGAAGAAGAGAGAGACTGGTAAAGGCTACCATCTGCTGGAGATTTTCCACAGGGTTACACAGTCCAGTTGAAGAGTTTATCTATGATTTATTTAATGACCTTGTTGCAGTGGAAACTACCATGGTCAGAACAGTAGAAAACGTTTTGACAACCCATGTTTTATCCGTAGAGTCATTCATGTCTCAGTAAAAGTGATCAATAGACGAATCATTGATTATCAAATCAACATGTTATTGTTTACGTACACATGTTTAACAGATGTTATTGGTCACGTACACGTTTAACAGATGTTATTGGTCACGTACACATGTTTATCAGATGTTATTGTTCACGTACACATGTTTATCAGATGTTATTGTTCACGTACACATGTTTATCAGATGTTATTGTTCACGTACACATGTTTATCAGATGTTATTGCGGGTGCAGCAAAATGACTATGCAGTACATTCTGTGTCAGTACTCAGAATGTACCTTAAAGGTGATGACCTCCATGCCCAGGACAGAGGAGTAGAAGGTGCAGGTGTCTGGAACACTCTTCACGGTCAACACCAGGTGGTCCAGTTGGCTCACCTGTACAGGGCCGGAGCTCTTGCACCTGTTCACCCCCACCACAGGTAGCCCCCGCACCCCCAATTCAGGCAGCCCACAGGTCATGGGCTGTAGCTGGGATGACATGGTCAGAGACGGGTGGGTGAATGTATATGTGCAAAAAATCACGCATGTAAAATAAACTATTCAGATGAACGTGTAGACAGCGTCCCTAAGTGGTCAAACTACGTAATGCTATAATAAATTCTACCAACATCTGGGATACACTGTATTCAGGTAATTACGGTAAACTGGTCAACAGTGCCATTTGCTCCTCCATTTATAATATTCCATATTCATTACAGTTTAGATACAAGTTAATAGCTTATAATTTAATACAGAAGTTATACTGTAGACGACTACACATGCCCCTCGTTAATAAACGTGTTTTCTAAAGACAAGGAATTATTCTGTAGCTCAGTATTAGAACGGGTGAGAATCGTTATATTCTACAGGTTTTACCTAAAGTCCAGGGCGACATCGTTCCTGTCTACAGTTCAAAACAAATGGATGAACTTTCACCCTTCACTTCCATTTTATTCCCACATACTTCTCTTGACCAAAATACCGTAATTCCTAGAGTATTGTGCCTGAAACATTATGGGCAGCTTGATGTATCAACACAATCTGTGTAAAAACAGTGTGAAATCATATCTGCTTCATTTGAAAATAATGCTATCCTAATATAGATCTGATATACAGCGGGTGAAATAAGTATTGAACACGTCACCATTTTTCTCAGTAAATATATTTCCAAAGGTGCTATTGACATGAAAGTTTCACCAGATGTTGGCAACAACCCAAGTAATCCATACATACAAAGAAACCAAAACAAATACGTTCAGAAAGTTATGTGTAATAATGTGAAATGACACAGGGACAAAGTATTGAACACACTTACTGATATTTATTTAATACTTTGTACAAAAGCCTTTGTTGGTAATGACAGCTTCAAGACGCCTCCTGTATGGAGAAACTAGTCGCATGCATTGCTCTGGTGTGATTTTGGCCCATTCTTCCACACAAACAGTCTTCAAATCTTGAATGTTCCGTGGGCCTCTTCTATGAATCTTGATCTTCAGTTCTTTCCATAGATTTTCAATGGGATTTAAGTCAGGTGATTGGCTGGGCCATTCTAGCAGCTTTATTTTCTTTCTTTGAAACCAATTCAGTTTCCTTGGCTGTGTGTTTGGGATCATTGTCTTGCTGAAATGTCCACCCTCGTTTCATCTTCATCATCCTGGTAGATGGCAGCAGATTCTTGTCAAGAATGTCTCGGTAAATTTGCCCATTCATCCTTCCTTCAATTATGTGAAGTTTGCCAGTACCATTTGCTGAAAAGCAGCCCCACACCATGATGTTCCAACCTCCAAACTTCACTGTTGGTATGGTGTTTTTAGGGTGATGTGCAGTGCCATTTCTCCTCCAAACATGGTGTGTATTATGACATCCAAACAGTTCAATTTTGCTCTCATCTGACCACATTCTCGTTCTCCCAGTATTTCACTGGCTTTTCCAAATGTTGTGCAGCAAACTTTAAACGAGCTTCAACATGCTTTTTATTCAGCAATGGAGTCTTGCGTGGTGAGCGTGCATACAGGCCATGGCGGTGGAGTGCATTACTTACTGTTTTCTTTGAGACAATAGTACCTGCTAATTGCAGAAGCTCTCCACAAGTGGTCCTTGGCTCTTGGACAACTCTTCTGATTATTCTTTTCACTCCTCTGTCAGAAATCTTGCGAGGAGCACCTGGTCGAGGCAAATTTATGGTGAAATGATTGTCTTTCCACTTCCATATTATGGCCCCAACAGTGCTCACTGGAACATTCAGAAGCTTAGAAATGCGCCTATAACCAATGCCATCATTATGTTTTGCAACAATTAGGTTGCGAATGTCTTGAGACAGCTCTTTGCTTTTACCCATCATGAGATGTCTTGTGTGACACCTTGGCAATGAGACCTTTTTGTAGGCCATCAGTTGGGACTGAACCAGCTGATATTAATTTGCACTGACAGGGGGCTGGGTTGCTTTTTAATTACTGATAGTTTTCAGCTGTTGTCTTGGCTTTCCATGCCTTTTTGCACCTCCCTTTCTTCATGACGATGAAATTTCCCCCCCGGGGGATCAATAAAGTATCTATCTATCTATCTATCTATGTGTTCAATACTTTTTCCCTGTGTCATTTCACATTATTAAACATAACTTAATTTCTGTTATGTTTAAACCAAAACAAACTTATTTGTTGTGGTTTCTTTGTATGTATGGATTACTTGGGTTGTTACCAACATCTGGTGAAAATTTCATGTCAATAGCACCTTTGGAAATATATTTACTGAGAAAAATGGTGACGTGTTCAATACTTATTTCACCCGCTGTATCTGCTTCATCTGAACATAATGTTATACTAATAGATTTTATATATATATATATATATTTACACTTGTTTTGGTACCTAATTCTAATTGTAGCCATTTTATGTGATGGTAAAGGTAGGGGTGTACTAACATTTTCAAAAAAAAAATGTTGAGTGATTTGTTAAATTGGGTAACCTTTATCTGTCAATAGTGTTGAAGTCAAGATTACGTATCCATCTGTCCAAATATGTAAAAACGACTGTAACTGCTTCATCTGAACATAAGGTTACCCATGTTCACTTCTCTAAATTGAAGTGATCCATGGAGGTTTTGATGCACATATCTTTATTGAAATATATACTGAACCAAAATATAAACGCAACATGCTACAATTTCAAAGATGTTACAGTTCATTAAAGGAAATCAGTCAATTAAAATAAATAAGAGCCCTAATCTATGGATTTCACATGACTGGGCAGAGGCAGGAGGGCAGAGGCAGACAGGCCCACCCACTGAGGAGCCAGGCCAAGTCATTCAGAAAGATTTTCCCCACAAGAGGGATTTATTACAGAAAGAAATACTCCTCAGCACCCCCCAGCAGTGGCCTTTTAACCCCAGCATAAGGTGCACCTTCGTAACGATCAAGCTGTTTAATCAACTTCTAGATATACCAGTCCGTCAGGTAGATGGATTGGCAAAGGAGAATTTCTCACTAACAGATCTGTGCACAAAATTAGAGAAATAAGCTTTTTGTGCGTATGGAACATTTCTGGGATCTTTTATTTCAGCTCATGAAACATGCGACCAGCACTTTACATGTTGCGTTTCTAGTTTTGTTCAGTGTATATACAGTATAAAACAGGTGGTCTGACACACAGTGGAGCCGGCGAGTCGAGACTGATGTACAAATCATCTTCTATCATTTCTATTTCATTTAACCTTTAACAAGGTAAGTCAGTAAAGAACTAATTCTTATTTACACACCGGCCAAACCAGGACAACGCTGGGCCAATTGTGCATCGCCCTATGGGACTCCCGATCACAGCCGGTTGTGATACAGCCTGGGATCGAACCAGGGTCTGCAGTGACACCTCCAGCACTGAGATGCAGTGCCTTAGACCGCTGCGTCACTCAGGAGCCCAAATAACTACTGAATATTATTTGAAGATCGGTCAGTCAGTCAGAATTAACCCATGAAAGGCTACATCAGTTTTGATGCTCTAGAGCCAACATGTCACTGCTCAGGTGTGGAACTCGGAGACAGGATTTCCCTGGAGGACGCAGCTTGCTGGCCATAAGCCAATCAGCATTTCTCAACGAAATCATAGCACTGGTAATTACCACTTTCCCACTTGGTTATTAACACTGATCAACCCTATTGATAATCTCACTCTGTCCCTCTGCAGAGGTGCTCCACCTGTGGGTTAAAACAGATTACTGTTTTGGTATACCTCCAAAATCAAGTGGTCACACCACCCTTGGAGAATCCTGGTTCACTACGAGGCTAGTTGCTACACAGTGGCCCTCTCAATGTCATCCCCCTGTGAAATTAAATACCCACATCTTCTTTGTGGAGCAACAATAATACAATGTAAAGATGCCAGGCTAGTAGGGAAGCACTGCCAGAAAGACAACTGATCTTTATCAACAATAACAGAGCTTCAACCACCCAAAACTTTATTTATACAGGGAGGAGAATATGATGTCAACCGTGACAACACATGGAACCTATAGAATAATGTGATGTCATCATGGCATAGAACCCTCCCTCAGTCTGTCAGTCTGTCTAGCCAACATACAGCATCCTACAGTCCCACCGTGTTATCAGAATGTACTGTCTGTCCCTGTCTGTCTGTCTGTCAGTCAGTCTGTCTGTCTAGCCAACATACAGCATACTACAGTCCCACCGTGTTATCAGAATGTACAGAAAGAATCAAGCTGGAAAATAAAAAGCTTAACATATTTTTAAAAGGGAACAAGTCTTCATTTTAAGTGTGAATATTCAGTCTACAATATTTTAGAAATAATATACAAGTGTAGAATATTACGCTTGGTTTTCCTTTTTTTTTTCTTTTTTTCCACATCGTAGTTATTGCACTGGTGTTCCAGATATGAAGATGTCTCTTGGTGGTAGAAGTTCTAGGCCTGTACACAGGACAGATGCAGCAACCCGGCCGGGGTCTAACCTGGCCTGCGTGGCGTCTAACCTAACCTGGCCTAGCTGGGGTCTAACCTAACCTGGTCTAGCTGGGGTCTAACATAACCTGGCCTGGCTGGGGTCTAAAATAAGCTGGCCTGGCTGGGGTCTAACCTAAGCTGGCCTGGCTGGGGTCTAAGCTGGCCTGGCTGCGGTCTAAGCTGGCCTGGCTGCGGTCTAAGCTGGCCTGGCTGCGGTCTAAACTGGCCTGGCTGCGGTCTAAACTGGCCTGGCTGCGGTCTAAGCTGGCCTGGCTGCGGTCTAAGCTGGCCTGGCTGCGGTCTAAGCTGGCCTGGCTGCGGTCTAAGCTGGCCTGGCTGGGTTCTAACCAACACATGGAACTCATAATAAATGCGATCCCCAAATGGCACTATTCCCTATATAGAGCACTACTTTTGACCAGAGTCCTGTGGGTAGGTCACTATATAGAGATAGTGGAGTTTGGGACGTAGCCATAATGCAGCCGTCAGTTCACTTCCTGGTGATATTGTAGCAGAACCAACAGGTTGTCATGGTGACATCACAGGGTTAGGATCACTAGGATGTTGTCATTATCATTCAGTGCCTGAACCACAGCTTCTCAGAGTAGGAGTGCTGATCTAATGAATAAGCATATATGGACTGATCCTAGATCAGCACTGCTACTGTGAGACGCTTTGTGGATACGGCCAGCTCATGATGAAACACTGTCAGAGGGGAGAAATAGAAGATGCTTCATGTGACTGGCTAGAGTTTGACTACATACTAGCATCAGTTAACAGATACCCACATCCCATCTCAACGATGGTTCAACACAATTCATAATCAATAAATCACTACAATTGATCCAAGGTCATGAATATGATGCAATACGATTCCAAATAAACTGATACCTAAGAATTCCAAATGGAATCCAAGTCCGTCACATCGTGTGTTCCCTCCATTAAAAGCCTGTACAACATTCTACAGTTTTAACTTAACTAATTCAGCAAGCTTTGACACACCAACAGTCTGTGAGCCGTTCCAGAGTATTGATCAATGCAGTTAGTCTTTCAGGTGGAGAGCAGGGTCAGGTGGGGACTGTGGAGTCCCTTTAGGGGTAAGGCAGGTGAGGGAGAGTGGGGACTGTTGGTCCTCTGAGGGTAGGTGAGGGAGAGTGGGGTCTGTTGGTCCACTGAGGGCAGGTGAGGGAGAGTGGGGTCTGTTGGTCCTCTGAGGGCAGGTGAGGGAGAGTGGGGTCTGTTGGTCCACTGAGGGCAGGTGAGGGAGAGTGGGGTCTGTTGGTCCTCTGAGGGTAGGTGAGGGAGAGTGGGGTCTGTTGGTCCTCTGAGGGTAGGTGAGGGAGAGTGGGGTCTGTTGGTCCTCTGAGGGTAGGTGAGGGAGAGTGGGGTCTGTTGGTCCTCTGAGGGTAGGTGAGGGAGAGTGGGGTCTGTTGGTCCTCTGAGGGTAGGTGAGGGAGAGTGGGGTCTGTTGGTCCTCTGAGGGTAGGTGAGGGAGAGTGGGGTCTGTTGGTCCTCTGAGGGTAGGTGAGGGAGAGTGGGGTCTGTTGGTCCTCTGAGGGTAGGTGAGGGAGAGTGGGGTCTGTTGGTCCTCTGAGGGTAGGTGAGGGAGAGTGGGGTCTGTTGGCCAACAGGACAGCGGCATCTCTTTCTCATGTATCTTCCTAGTCTATGAGGACACCACCTTCCTTCCTGTCAGTCTCCGTCTTGTCCGTCTCGTCTGTCCAAACACCGGCATGTCAGTTGGATAAAACTCACTGATGGCTTAAAAAGAGAAACATGAACAATGTAAATGGTCCGACTAGGAGAAAGGTCTGCAGAACTGAACCAGTGTTATTTACTGGAGCAGTGGTTGGCCGCCTGGCCAGGTGACCCCTGACCTCTAACCCTGCCGGTTAGACCACACTCTCCCGGTTAGCAGACACCAGCACGGCGCTGCGGCAGATAGGACAGGTGGAGTTCTCAGACAGCCAGCGGTCGATACAGTGAACATGGTATTCATGAGAACAGGGCAACTTCCTCAACTTGTTCCCCTCAGCATACTCTGTGATACACACACTGCAGGTCTTCAGAGCATCACTCTCTCCAAAGTTCCTGGTGGAGAGGTTGTCGATCTGCTCCTTGGTGAGTCCTCTGGGCTGTTCCTCATCCTCATCATTCAGGAGGAAGAAGTGAGCGAGGCGGAGGAAGGGCAGTGACCCTGGTTCCTCCAGACTGATGGGGGCTCGGGGCCGAGCTCGCCCCTCCCTGGGTGTACCCCCCACCCCTAAACCTATCCCTGGGGCCAGACCTAGACCAACCCCCTCCTCCCGCTCCCCCTCCTCTGTCCTTGCTTCCCCGTTCCCTCCCACACTAGGTCCGCCCACTGAGACAGGAGGCTCCGACCCCACCGCCATATCGGCCACTCCCCCCTCGGGAGTGTTGAGCGCCTCGGCCAGGTCGCCAGCGCCGGTAGGGTTACCGGCTCCACGGTTTGAGTCTGAGGAGTCAGAGTCGGAGTCCATGAAGTAGCTGAGCTCTCCGAAGCCGGTCATGATCTGTCGTATCATGGTCTGCAGCGCCATGGAGGTGGCCTCTCCCAAGCCAGCATCACTGATCCTCCTGATGGGGATCCTGATGGTACTGACGTACGTCCTCACACCCGCACGCTCTGACCGGGAGAAGGTCCTGCGGAATCCCCCCCTCTCACTCTCGTACAGGAAGGTGTTGTTGGAGTTCTGGGAGCGTGAGCGGGTTCTGTTAGCAATGCTGTCCCTCTGGCGGTACTCACCTGGACGCACACGACGCACCTGCAGGTCCAGCATGATGGTGGGGGGGCGTCGTCCTGCTGCTCCCTCCCCGCCAGCGGCCTCTCCCTCCTGGGTTGGGGCGGTAGGGAGCTCTGGGGCAGTCCCAGACCCTGTGTCAAACCCTGTTCCGGCTGACTGGGCATCGTACTCTGCAGTGCTCTGCCGGGACAGAACATGCTGTCGAGTCCGTGAACTTCCCTCTGCAGGGGTCTGGGGTGTGGGACTGTGTGAGGGGACGGCGTTGGCCACGTGGCGGGGGAGGCCATCCAGTCGGTCCAGGGTGAGAGGGGAACGGCTCCGTGTGGTGCGAGCCCTGGTCCGGCGCTGCTCGGGGCTACGGCTGCGGGCTCGTCTCTGGCCCCGTCGCGGAGGGTCCTCAGGGAGAGGGCTGGGAGGGGCCTGCACCGTGGGACTGGCTGGTCTGGAGACAGGAGGGGTGGTGGTGGCAGGGCTGGGGGTCCGTGGGACTACCTCTACTACTAACTCTGGTACCATCTCTGCTTCTAGTTCAGCTTCTACTTCAGCCTCCAACTCTGGTTCCACTATGACAGCCAGCTCCTCTACAAGTGGTTCCTCCAGCACCTCTCCTGTCTCCATGGGCGCCTCAGTCCCTGCCTCAGTCCCTGCCTCAGTCCCTGCCTCAGTCCCTGCCTCAGTCCCTGCCTCAGTCCCTGCCTCAGTCCCTGCCTCAGTCCCTGCCTCAGTCCCTGCCTCAGGCTGGACCTCCACTGCGACCACTGCCTCCACCCCATCGCCAGGTGCTTCTACTGGGGCTTCCTCCGGCACCTCCACCTCCCCCTCCAATGTCTCCACCTCGGCGCGGGCCTGCTGCTCGGCCAGGTTACGGTTAACGTTAATCTCCAGACTGAACCGGAAGTCTCCGCTGTTTGGGTTGGTCCGGCTCACTGCCCGCCACGACTGGTTGCCTCGGTGACCACTGCGGGTGGTGTTGCCTGTCCGCCTGACGGTGTTCAGCCAATCCAAGAGGGTGTCGCCGTTAGATGGGTCCTCTGGACCTTCCGCCGGTTCCGCCGGTTCTAACGGAACAGAGAGAACACGTCAACATTCTAGAGGCGGTTCTAATGGAACAGAGAGAATATGTCAACATTCTAGAGGCGGTTCTAATGGAACAGAGAGAACATGCCAACATTCTAATGGAACAGTGTTAACATTCTAATGGAACACAGAGAACATGTCAACATTCTAGAGGCGGTTCTAATGGAACAGAGAGAATATGTCAACATTCTAGAAGCGGTTCTAATGGAACAGAGAGAATATGTCAACATTCTAGAGGCGGTTCTAATGGAACAAAAAGAACATGCCAACATTCTAATGGGTGGAATAAAACACTGTTTGCAGTGACTTTGTTGTTCTGGCAATTTCACCATTAAGGATTCCATGTTTAAAAGTAGCCAACTTTGAATGTCTGCTTGAATGACAATGAAAGGTGCAGCAGTGTCTTACCTCCTGTAGCTTCTCCAGTCTCACTGGTGTTGATGCTAGGCTGCTGCTGCTCTGCTCCATCCTTAATCTGCTGCAGCCGAATCAACAACTCCTCTGCTGTGATCTCACCTAGGAGGGATGAAACTACAACTTAGTATACAGACACTGTCTAACTGCATTCATTTAGTATTGTAAATACACTAGTATATGCCCATAAAGCTGTAGTATGTCTCCTGGTTACACAGCAACAGGACAGTACTGATAACCACCAGACTTACCAGGACAGGCCCTGTCCCCTCATTGCTCTCCACAGGAAAGATGCTCCACCAAACATACTGCCCACCTCCCACTCCACAGGCGTCTTCGGTTGTCCGCAGGCTTTGGTTTTTCAGCACATCATGATAAGAAAAACTCAAACCTGAGACAACGACCTTAGATAGCCAATCTAAAAAGCTGACTGAAAAAGTAATTCAACCCCCAGTCTGCAGTAGAACAATAAGGCCTGCATTACACAGACAGTGAAGACTGCTCTGTTAACCCTTTGAGATATGCATTATGGTTGTGTGAGACAGTTACCTGGGGTTCCCAGCAGGTAGTTATCTAACGAGGTGTGTTATAGGTTTATAACAGGTGATACTACAGGTGTATTAAAGGAGACAGTTACCTGGGGTTCCCAGCAGGTTGTTGTCTCTCATCAGCCGGTAGTCCGCCTCACTCAAGTTGTTGACAAACTGGTAGAAGGCCTCCTCCCTGTCTAGCCGGTCACGCTGCCGCCTGCGCTGGGCCTCTGGTTGGTCACTGGCACCTGGCTCGGAACTGTCTGAGCCCTCCATCAGGTATCGAAGGGAGAGAAGTTGGAGATAAACGCTGTCTCTCGCTGAGTCACCCCGATTCAGCTGCTAGGGATAATCAAATGTATTTTTACTTCAGCAGCTGTCACAGTAGCCCGGCCGAGACCCCAAAGCAGAAGCAAGAGCTCAAGAACCAGGAAAAACAGAAGGAAGAAACCTAGAG
>CM042385.1:531452-581452 GCA_023634145.1 Thymallus thymallus
TAGCAGCATATTGTTGTGATTATAGCAGCATATTGTTGTGATTATAGCAGCATATTGTGATTATAGCAGTATATTGTTGTGATTATAGCAGCATATTGTTGTGATTATAGCAGCATATTGTGATTATAGCAGCATATTGTTGTGATTATAGCAGTATATTGTTGTGATTATAGCAGCATATTGTTGTGATTATAGCAGTATATTGTTGTGATTATAGCAGCATATTGTTGTGATTATAGCAGTATATTGTTGTGATTATAGCAGCATATTGTTGTGATTATAGCAGTATATTGTTGTGATTATAGCAGCATATTGTTGTGATTATAGCAGCATATTGTTGTGATTATAGCAGTATATTGTTGTGATTATAGCAGTATATTGTTGTGATTATAGCAGCATATTGTTGTGATTATAGCAGTATATTGTTGTGATTATAGCAGCATATTGTTGTGATTATAGCAGCATATTGTTGTGATTATAGCAGTATATTGTTGTGATTATAGCAGCATATTGTTGTGATTATAGCAGCATATTGTTGTGATTATAGCAGCATATTGTTGTGATTATAGCAGCATATTGTGATTATAGCAGTATATTGTTGTGATTATAGCAGTATATTGTTGTGATTATAGCAGTATATTGTTGTGATTATAGCAGCATATTGTTGTGATTATAGCAGCATATTGTTGTGATTATAGCAGCATATTGTTGTGATTATAGCAGCATATTGTTGTGATTATAGCAGCATATTGTTGTGATTATAGCAGTATATTGTTGTGATTATAGCAGTATATTGTTGTGATTATAGCAGTATATTGTTGTGATTATAGCAGCATATTGTTGTGATTATAGCAGCATATTGTTGTGATTATAGCAGTATATTGTTGTGATTATAGCAGTATATTGTTGTGATTATAGCAGCATATTGTTGTGATTATAGCAGCATATTGCAGAACATATTTCTCATATCAGTTCTTAGGCCTACTGGATTAAAATAATCACTAGTCATTCAGATGGGTGACATAATGAATGTGAAAAAACACAAGCCAACTCTTCAGAAAGCAGCACTCAAAATCTTCTTAACATTTGTATATTTACTCCATAAACATTATTACAAAACTCAGCAATTTACTAATATTACATTGTCATCATACAGGCTTGATCACAAATATTTAAAACCTTTGCAACAGTTACAACATAAAAACATGAATTTCTATAAAACAGCAAATTGTTCACAAATGTTGAACAATTTGTTTTGCACAATAACACAACACTCTCACAACAAGATCAATACCTCATTACAATACCCATCAAAATGTAGATATTTCAATATTCTTACCTAAATTCTTCCATATTTGGGTTTTTAAACCCAGAAGCTTGCCATTGTACATCCTTTCAAGGTTACTCACACACAAACACTTCACAGCACTTTCTAAGAAAAATATACACTTACAAAATATACGCTTACAAAATATACACTTACAAAATATGTTACAAATTGGCACACAAAAAATATACAAGATGTTGTTGTGTCAAGAGTCCCTTGAGATCCTTCTGGTAACAACTAGACAGTATCATCATATCATCTGAGATCCTTCTGGTAACAACTAGACAGTATCATCATATCATCTGAGATCCTTCTGGTAACAACTAGACAGTATCATCATATCATCCTTCTGGTAACAACTAGACAGTATCATCATATCATCTGAGATCCTTCTGGTAACAACTAGACAGTATCATCATATCATCCTTCTGGTAACAACTAGACAGTATCATCATATCATCTGAGATCCTTCTGGTAACAACTAGACGGTATCATCACATCATCTGATATCCTTCTGGTAACAACTATAGACAGTATCATCATATCATCTGAGATCCTTCTGGTAACAACTAGACAGTATCATCATATCATCTGAGATCCTTCTGGTAACAACTAGACAGTATCATCATATCATCTGAGATCCTTCTGGTAACAACTAGACAGTATCATCATATCATCTGAGATCCTTCTGGTAACAACTAGACAGTATCATCATATCATCTGAGATCTTTCTGGTAACAACTAGACAGTATCATCACATCATCTGAGATCCTTCTGGTAACAACTAGACAGTATCATCATATCATCTGAGATCCTTCTGGTAACAACTAGACAGTATCATCATATCATCTGAGATCCTTCTGGTAACAACTAGACAATATCATCATATCATCTGAGATCCTTCTGGTAACAACTCTAGACAGTATCATCATATCATCTGAGATCCTTCTGGTAACAACTAGACAGTATCATCATATCATCTGAGATCCTTCTGGTAACAACTCTAGACAGTATCATCATATCATCTGAGATCCTTCTGGTAACAACTAGACAGTATCATCATATCATCTGAGATCCTTCTGGTAACAACTAGACAGTATCATCATATCATCTGAGATCCTTCTGGTAACAACTAGACAGTATCATCACATCATCTGAGATCCTTCTGGTAACAACTAGACAGTATCATCACATCATCTGAGATCCTTCTGGTAACAACTAGACAGTATCATCACATCATCTGAGATCCTTCTGGTAACAACTAGACAGTATCATCATATCATCTGAGATCCTTCTGGTAACAACTAGACAGTATCATCACATCATCTGAGATCCTTCTGGTAACAACTAGACAGTATCATCATATCATCTGAGATCCTTCTGGTAACAACTCTAGACAGTATCATCATATCATCTGAGATCCTTCTGGTAACAACTAGACAGTATCATCATATCATCTGAGATCCTTCTGGTAACAACTAGACAGTATCATCATATCATCTGAGATCCTTCTGGTAACAACTAGACAGTATCATAATATCATCTGAGATCCTTCTGGTAACAACTAGACAGTATCATCATATCATCTGAGATCCTTCTGGTAACAACTAGACAGTATCATCATATCATCTGAGATCCTTCTGGTAACAACTAGACAGTATCATCATATCATCTGAGATCCTTCTGGTAACAACTAGACAGTATCATCATATCATCTGAGATCCTTCTGGTAACAACTAGACATTATCATCATATCATCTGAGATCCTTCTGGTAACAACTAGACAGTATCATCATATCATCTGAGATCCTTCTGGTAACAACTAGACAGTATCATCATATCATCTGAGATCCTTCTGGTAACAACTAGACAGTATCATCATATCATCTGAGATCTTTCTGGTAACAACTAGACAGTATCATCACATCATCTGAGATCCTTCTGGTAACAACTAGACAGTATCATCATATCATCTGAGATCCTTCTGGTAACAACTAGACAGTATCATCATATCATCTGAGATCCTTCTGGTAACAACTAGACAATATCATCATATCATCTGAGATCCTTCTGGTAACAACTCTAGACAGTATCATCATATCATCTGAGATCCTTCTGGTAACAACTAGACAGTATCATCATATCATCTGAGATCCTTCTGGTAACAACTCTAGACAGTATCATCATATCATCTGAGATCCTTCTGGTAACAACTAGACAGTATCATCATATCATCTGAGATCCTTCTGGTAACAACTAGACAGTATCATCATATCATCTGAGATCCTTCTGGTAACAACTAGACAGTATCATCACATCATCTGAGATCCTTCTGGTAACAACTAGACAGTATCATCACATCATCTGAGATCCTTCTGGTAACAACTAGACAGTATCATCACATCATCTGAGATCCTTCTGGTAACAACTAGACAGTATCATCATATCATCTGAGATCCTTCTGGTAACAACTAGACAGTATCATCACATCATCTGAGATCCTTCTGGTAACAACTAGACAGTATCATCATATCATCTGAGATCCTTCTGGTAACAACTCTAGACAGTATCATCATATCATCTGAGATCCTTCTGGTAACAACTAGACAGTATCATCATATCATCTGAGATCCTTCTGGTAACAACTAGACAGTATCATCATATCATCTGAGATCCTTCTGGTAACAACTAGACAGTATCATAATATCATCTGAGATCCTTCTGGTAACAACTAGACAGTATCATCATATCATCTGAGATCCTTCTGGTAACAACTAGACAGTATCATCATATCATCTGAGATCCTTCTGGTAACAACTAGACAGTATCATCATATCATCTGAGATCCTTCTGGTAACAACTAGACAGTATCATCATATCATCTGAGATCCTTCTGGTAACAACTAGACATTATCATCATATCATCTGAGATCCTTCTGGTAACAACTAGACAGTATCATCATATCATCTGAGATCCTTCTGGTAACAACTAGACAGTATCATCATATCATCTGAGATCCTTCTGGTAACAACTAGACAGTATCATCATATCTTCTTTTAAAGCTACATATTCTGTCAACCAAACAAGCACAAAGTAAAATCCCAATTTAAGGGGTCCATTTGATTTACGGATTTAAGGAGTACCCTTACTGTAATAGTTACATCAGGGCTCTCCAACCCTGTTCCTGCTAGATTAGGGTTGGAGCGAAAACCGGTAGCTCTCCAGGAACAGGGTTGAAGAGCCCTGATGTAACTTTTACAGGAACGGTACTCCTTGAATCCGTAAATTAATTGTACCCCTTAAATCTCCACAAGATAGATAGATAGATAGATAGATAGATAGATAGATAGATAGATAGATAGATAGATAGATAGATAGATAGATAGATAGATAGATAGATAGATAGATAGATAGATAGATAGATAGATAGATAGATAGATAGATAGATAGATACAACAAGGCGTAATGGCAGCTAATGACTCCATCGAGTAGAAGGTAATTAGTCTGAATGGTCCGGAGTAACAGAAGCTATGTCCCAAATGGCACCATCTCCCTGTATACTACCAAGGTCCTATGGGCTCTGGTCAAAAGTAGTGCACTATAGAGAACAGGCTGGGTGCCATTTGTGACACACGCAGCCAGAGACAGACACTGTGATGCACAAAGCTTCTTCTGTCCATAACAGTGTCATTAAATAACATTAAAATCATCCAACCTGATCACTTCTTCTGTCCATGTTCTTAACAGTGTCATTAAATAACATTAAAATCATCCAACCTGATAACTGTGAAAGGAAGGAAGTGGTCTGATCTCACTACTAACAGACTCAGCAACGCAAAGAGCTTGTAGGTCAGAAATACATAATGTAACCTGGCAATAGCACATAGCATCGCTGTCCAATGAAAACCTCTTATCTCCAAAACAGACACTTTTCAGGAAATGTAGAAACCCCTGCCATATTTTACTATTGACAAACTAGAAGCTATTTAAAAATATATATATATTGGTCCTGCAGTCAATAAATACATTGAGGGGAGTTACTGCTTTCAATGCCTGTAAAACTAATAGTTACTGCTGGTAACTGAAGATATGATGTACTACAGAGCCATCAAAGTGGAGGTAACTGAAGATACAGTATGTGATTTATGGGTGTGCACTACTTGTGACCAGGGCCCATGGGGTTCATTATATAGGGAATATGGTGCCATTTGGGACACATTTAATGTCTGAGATGACATTGTTTTGATAGAGGATGTTTAAGAGTCAAATGCAACGTATTGTAATAAGAGGTGCTGAACCCTTTTAACATCTCACATAGAATAGCAATAGGAGTCGTAGCTGCTGTAAACTGTTTCCTCTCCATGCTGACAGTGTAAAGCACTCTCCACTGATGCAACACTACTCACTCCTGTGGCTAATACAACACTTTGAATGTTCTGATACAACATGACTATTGAATGAAGCACTCTGCTGTCTGTATGACATGATAACCTAGCTCGCCTCGGAAAATAGTCTCTCTCTCTCTTTCTCTATCAGAGGTCATCTTAACTTTATACCATATACAGCGGGTGAAATAAGTATTGAACACGTCACCATTTTTCTCAGTAAATATATTTCCAAAGGTGCTATTGACATGAAATTTTCACCAGATGTTGGTAACAACCCAAGTAATCCATACATACAAAGAAACCACAACAAATACGTTTTTGTTAAGTTATGTGTAATAAAGTTATGTGTAGCAAGACAATGATCCCAAACACACAGCCAAGGAAACTCTCAATTGGTTTCAAAGAAAGAAAATAAAGCTGCTAGAATGGCCCAGCCAATCACCTGACTTAAATCCCATTGAAAATCTATGGAAAGAACTGAAGATCAAGATTCATAGAAGAGGCCCACGGAACCTTCAAGATTTGAAGACTGTTTGTGTGGAAGAATGGGCCAAAATCACACCAGAGCATCGCATGCGACTAGTTTCTCCATACAGGAGACGTCTTGAAGCTGTCATTACCAACAAAGGCTTTTGTACAAAGTATTAAATAAATATCAGTAAGTGTGTTCAATACTTTTTCCCTGTGTCATTTCACATTATTACACATAACTTAATTTCTGAACTTATTTGTTTTGGTTTCTTTGTATGTATGGATTACTTGGGTTGTTACCAACATCTGGTGAACATTTCATGTCAATAGCACCTTTGGAAATATATTTACTGAGAAAAATGGTGACGTGTTCAATACTTATTTCACCCGCTGTATCAGAGGTCATCTTTACACAGCGTCTCTACCTTTTGGCACATTCATTTTGAAGATTATAATAATTATAATTTCTTTGCAAATAGTGCATGGAGCTGTACAACATGGAGCTGTACAACATGGAGCTGTACAACATGGAGCTGTACAACATGGAGCTGTACAACATGGAGCTGTACAACAACATATACAAAAATACTCTAGGAGAAATAGAACAGGAGAACAGGAGAATTACAAGTTCATTCCAACAATAATAAGAACAATTAAGACACAATGTTAATTTGATATGTCATCATCGTCATCGATACAAAATGGTCCCATCTTGTGTTAAAGATGTCTTGGGTTTATAAAGGGGGTGGGGCCCAGGGGGTGGGGCTCAGAAGAGAGAGGGGTGTTATGGGGGCTGTAGTTTTCCCTCTTTCCCTCTTGAACTGAGCCTACAAAACAGACGGGGGGAGGGGTCACTGAAAGGAATTATGTATTGCTACATCTTTAGAAGGATGAAGGATAAATACACAACTCAGGCCAGCAAGGTTCACTGAGAAAATACAAAAACAAAACAACGTTCCCCCAAAAAAGGCAAAGATAAAACTGTTTTAAAGGCTTCATATTTTTTCTGACAAAAATTTAAACAACCAAGAAAGAAAAAACAAAGTAGAAACAAAGAAAAGCAAGACTCCTTGGTAGTTAGTTTCAACCCTAACCGTTGACACAATCACTCAATACATAGCTTGTAAAGAAGAAGTACACAAATGTAGTCTTCATGCAGATAGAACTGTCCTCTTCAGTGGGGTAAAGGAAGCAGGGGAGTCTGGGTAATGTAGTCTTCATGCAGATAGAACTGTCCTCTTCAGTGGGGTAAAGGAAGAGGGGGGGTCTGGGTAATGTAGTCTTCATGCAGATAGCACTGTCCTCTTCAGCGAGGTAAAGGAAGTGGGGGAGTCTGGGTAATGTAGTCTTCATGCAGATAGAACTGTCCTCTTCAGTGGGGTATAGGAAGAGGGGGGGTCTGGGTAATGTAGTCTTCATGCAGATAGAACTGTCCTCTTCAGTGAGGTAAAGGAAGTGGGGGGGTCTGGGTAATGTAGTCTTCATGCAGATAGAACCAACCTCTTCAGTGGGGTAAAGGAAGTGGGGGAGTCTGGGTAATGTAGTCTTCATGCAGCTAGTACTGTCCTCTTCAGCGGGGTAAAGGAAGCGGGGAGTCTGGGTAATGTAGTCTTCATGCAGCTAGTACTGTCCTCTTCAGCGGGGTAAAGGAAGTGGGGGAGTCTGAGTAATGTAGTCTTCATGCAGATAGTACTGTCCTCTTCAGCGGGGTAAAGGAAGTGGGGGAGTCTGGGTAATGTAGTCTTCATGCAGCTAGTACTGTCCTCTTCAGTGGGGTAAAGGAAGTGGGGGAGTCTGAGTAATGTAGTCTTCATGCAGATAGTACTGTCCTCTTCAGCGGGGTAAAGGAAGTGGGGGAGTCTGGGTAATGTAGTCTTCATGCAGCTAGTACTGTCCTCTTCAGTGGGGTAAAGGAAGTGGGGGAGTCTGAGTAATGTAGTCTTCATGCAGATAGTACTGTCCTCTTCAGCGGGGTAAAGGAAGTGGGGGAGTCTGGGTAATGTAGTCTTCATGCTGCTTGAGCATTGCAGAGTCAGTGGTGCTGGGGGGCAGGTGGGAGAGGGGTGAGGGGGGGTGGGAGGAGGAGGTAGTAGGGAGGGTGAGAGGGGGGGGGTGAGGTAGAGGGGGGCTGAGCAGGTAGTGGGGGGGGGGGTGGGGGGGGCAACAGCAGCAGATAACAAAATATTACCTCAGTTTCTCAAAAGAGGCCATGAGAGCCAAGTCCTTGTTTGGGTCCCTCTCCGCTCCTCTACGTTTGTCCTTCACAGTCTCCATGTTTGGGAACTTGGCACTGGTCTTGTGACGGTACAGCTTTTTGTGCGCGGGACCTGGGTTAATAAAGTTGGGTTTGTCAAATATGTTGCAGCCCAGAGTGAACTGGGGGAAGATGGTGTGGGAGGGGTTAAACCTGGCCTGGTTCTTTCCCGCCTTGCCCCTGGCCTTCCTGCCCCGTCCAACCCCCGCGGCGCCAGCCCCCTTCTTGCCCCCCCTCCCCTGGAGGATCTGGAGGGTCTTCATGTTGAGGCTGTTGGCGTCGGGCGGCAGGCCGGCCTCCAGCGGGTCCCACAGAGGCTCCATGGACGCCATCATGAACCTCTGGACCTCTGCCATGCCGGACACGATGTTGGACAGGATGTTGGAAGGCTCCTCAAACTCCCGCTGCTCCTCCCTTCCTCCCAGGCTGGTGTTCCCCTCCGACCAGCCCCTAGGCCCAGTGCCGCTGCCAGACCAGTCCCCAGTGCTACCATGGCTGTGGGGCTGAAGGTTCCCCCCCGCCTGCGACTGGCCCTTGGCAGCCTTCCCCTCCAGCATGGCTTTGATCTTCTTAGACGTGCGGCTCTGTCTAGGCGTCTTGGCTGCTCTGGGGGCCCTGCCTTTCTTAGGCCCCTGCTGTCCCACTGCTGCCACTGCAGCCTGTTTATAACCTGCCTTCCTCTTAGAGTGGATGTTCTTCCTCCCCTGCTCCTCTCCCTCTCCGTTGAATGAGTGATGTATCTGGAACTGCCACCCCTCCCCGTGCTGCTCTGCCTGCTGCATGATGTCACATCCTGTCACATGATCCTGGTACTGCGGGGCCTTGCCTCCTGTCCTCATCTCCTGCCCTGTAACCTGGTGGGAGAGGTTGGGGGTCTCTGGGGGCGACAGCTCGGACAGGGAGTAGTGTCTGAACTTGTCGGGAGTGAAGTTGGAGATGTCGAGGAGGTCTGAGGACTCTCTGAGAGGAGTGATGGGGTGACCCATGTTCTCCAGGCTCTGTTGGAACAACACCATGGGGCTGCAGTGCTGCAGGTAGCTGTCTCTCCCCTCCTCCGTCTCCCCTCCTCCCTCACGCTGTTCCCCACCGCTGCAGGACGGGAGGCTCAGAGAGCTGTAGTTGGAGGAGCAGGCAGACAGTGAGCCCACAGAGTCATAGCTGATTAGACAGCCATGGTCAGAGCAGAGAGAGCCTCTCTGGTACTGCACCTGCCCCAGATAAACACCTGAATGAAGCACCTGCAGCTCCTGTAGCTCCACCCTCAGGTAACTCTTATCGTACAGCAGTCTGTCAGTCTCTGATCCCTGTTGGCTGTAGCCCGGCCCAGACCCAGGCCCAGGCAGGCTGTCCGACAGGGGCAGGGACCCAGAGAACCCACTAAGGAGGAGAAGGGTGTCGGGAGTGTCTTGCCCTGGGCTGAAGCCCCCCTGGCTTTTGGGGTAGCTGGGGCAGAGGTGGGGCTGGTGGTGCCACATGGAGAGGGGGAAGCTGGGGCAGCTTTTGGGGGACTGTTGAAGCTCTGACTCGGAGGGAAGGGAGAGGACACAGCTATGGGCTAGCTGCAGGGAGGCAAACTGCTTCTGCTCTAGAGAGAGACCCAGGTGATAGTGCTGCCTGGGGGTCTGCTGGGGGTAGTAGGTGATATCTGCCCCCCCGGGTGACTCTGAGGCATCTAGTAGCGTCTGCAGGTACCCCCCTGGGATCACTGACACCCCCTCCTCCCTCTCCCCAGAAGGTAAAGCTTTGTCAGAGGAGCAGGGGGAGGAGACGCAGGAGGAAGAGACGCAGGAGGAGGTGAAGGGGAATGTGTCAGTGGTGGGATCCAGATCCAGGGAAGAGAAAGAGAAAGAGGGATTGATGTCTGCCTCTGTCACGCTGCCAGCAGGCTCCTGGTTGGTTAACACCCCAGCAGCAGCAGCAGTACAGACATCCGTCGCTCCATTCGTCACGCTCCCCCCCTCCTCTCCTCCGCCTGCTCCTGCTCCTCCCTCCTTCATTGTCTTGTTACTCCTCAGCCTGGCTTGGCTCTTGAATTTCCTTTTCCTCACTGTTTTACCCATCCTCTCCTCCCTCTCCTCTCCCTCCTCTCCCATCCTCCTCTCCTCTCTCTCCTCTCTCTCCTGGGTGCGGCTCGTCTTGGCTGTTACGATGTGTGTGATGTTCTGAGGTTCTAATGTCGCTGTTCCCCCTCCCCCCTCCTCTGTAGTAACATCCTGACCAGAGACAGAGGGGGTAGAACCAGAGTCCTGTGCTGCTGTTGATTCCTCCCCTGTCCTCTGGACACACAGCCTGTTGGCTACTGATTCCTCCCCTGTCCTCTGGACACACAGCCTGTTGGCTATCTTGTATTTCTGTTTGGGGGGCATGGAACTAAAGTGACGGCGACGGTGACGGAGCCTGTTCAGATGTTGTTTATCTCTGGACGCTAGCCGTAGCTGCTCCTCTCGCTCCCTCCTCCTCTCCTGCCAGAAGTCTTTTAGCGGAGACAGAGAGGAGTAGTGGCTCTCAGCGGCGGCGTCCAGGCTCACGGCAGCGTCCTCGGCAGGGTCCAGCCTGCCCAGCTTCACAGACATGTGTCTCTGTCCTTTGAAGCGGTTGATGATGATGTACTTAATGATGACTGGCGGCTCCTTCCGGGAGAATCTCAGTCTCTTCTTGGGGCACCAGGCCACATCCTCCTCCTTCTGTCCCACCGGAACCTTCTCTCTCTTCTCCGTGGTGATTCTCTCTGTCTTTTCGTGGCTGTCGATGGAGTCGACATCGTATAGGTAGTCATCACTGTAGCGGACCTTCCTTATGGAGCGCAGGCCGTAGTTCAGAGGGTTGGAGGGGCTGAGGAGTCTCCTGGGCCCCCGGAGCACACTTCCTCCTCCTCCTCCTCCCCTCCTCCTCTGTCCCGGCCCCGGCCACGCCTCCTGCAGGGTGTCCGAGGAGGTGCAGGAGGAATTGTCGCTGTACTCCGTGTCCTCCTCGGCTGAGTTTCTGAACTCCAGCAGGTAGTTGACAGAGGAGGCGGAGAGGGGCGAGCCCTGGGACCCCTGAGACCCCACTAGGCGGCTAACACCTCTCCTCTCCTCACCCACCTTGTCCCCCTCCTCCCCCACTACCAGACTCATCTCCTCAGCTTTACCCTCCTCCCCTGTCCTCCTCCCTCCTCCTCCTCCTCCTCCTCCTCCTCTTCCGTCCTCCCTCTTGGCACAGTTGACCAGGACAGAGGGGAAGAAGTCGAACTGTGTGTCCTCCTGCAGGACGTTGGTCTTCTCTCTCATGTTGTCCTGGAAGGACTCGTAGCGGATCTTTAGAGAGCACACGTCGCTGCTCAGAGTTGAGTCCTCGTCGTCGTCTTCGTCAAACAGGTTGTCAACTTCGTCCTCGGAGAACAGGTTGACTGACAGGTCGGTTTTAGAACACAGGTCCAGCAGCTCCATCTTGGACTCACTGATAAACGACTCGAAGTAACCCCAGTCCTGACCCGCATTGGCCAGATGGACCTCCTCACCGCTGACCTTGTCTAATAGTAGGACCTCCTCCCTGTTTACTTTGTCCAGTAAGAGGATCTCCTCTCCGTTCACCTTGTCCAATAGCAACACCTCCTCCCCAGGGACCTTGTCCAATAGCAGAACCTCCTCCTCGTTCACTTTGTCCAATAGCAACACTTCCTCCCAGGGGACCTTGTTCAATAGCCGCCCCCCCTCCTTGTTCGGTTTGTCCAATAGCAACACTTTCTCCCCAGGGACCTTGTCCAATAGCAGCATTTCCTCCCCGTTTACTTTGTCCAATAGGAGGCCCTCATACAGGTTCTTGGTCGTGGGATCCTCTGCCTCTGTCTTCTCTCCGTTGTCTCCTGTCTTGTCATTAGCGGTAACGAGGGCGGTAGCAAGGGCGGGAGCGTGGCAGGCTTTGGTCATGGCGAAGCTGAGGAGCTGGTCTGACAGGAGCTGCTCCCCGAGGACCTCTACGACCTCCCCAGCCTGGCTCAGACACTGGATACTGATGCTGCTGATGTCAGAGATGGGGCAGGAAGTGTCAGAGATGGGGCAGGAAGTGGCCTCAAAGTCCTGGCGGCTTACCAGCCCCGCCTCGGGGTCAGGGGCATGAGATGTGGGGTTGGGGTCATGAATAGGGGCGGGGTTACAGAGAGGGGTGGGGTCATGGATAGGGGCAGGGTACTGGGTCTCGATGAAGCACCCCAGGCATGTGGGAGTGGCCTGTAGAAGACACTCCTCTGTCAGATAGGATACGCCCCCCAACTCCATCATGGTGGGAGGGGGGGTGAGTGGAGAGGCAGGGGGGGAGGCAGGGGCAGGGGAGGCAGGGGCAGGCAGGGGCAGGGGGAGGCAGGGGTAGGTAGTGGCAGGCGGAGAGGGAGGCAGGGGAGGCAGGGGCAGGTAGTGGCAGGGGGAGAGGGAGGCAGGGGAGGCAGGGGCAGGGGGAGGCAGGGGGAGAGGGAGGCAGGGGCAGGGGCTGAGGGGTGCTGTGGGGGTGTTGTGTGGGGGAGCAGAGCCTCAGAGATGCAGGACGGCAGGTGGGGAGAGTGGGAGCTGGGACGCTCTCTGCAGCCGGCGGAGGAAGAGGAGAGGAGGAGAGGATGGAGGGAGTGGTGGAGGGAGAGATAAAGGGAGGACGGCAACATGGATGGCCCCACCACACAGCCTCAGGTCTCCTCTCTGCTGACGCAACACTCCTGGGGACAGAACAGAAACAACAGTCTCGGAATCAGTAACCAGAAGGACACATTCAGACAGAACAGCAGACAGGGAGACATCATCAGTCTTCAGATAGATTCAGACAGAACAGCAGACAGGGAGACATCATCAGTCTTCAGATAGATTCAGACAGAACAGCAGACAGGGAGACATCATCAGTCTTCAGATAGATTCAGACAGAACAGCAGACAGGGAGACATCATCAGTCTTCAGATAGATTCAGACAGAACAGCAGACAGGGAGACATCATCAGTCTTCAGATAGATTCAGACAGAACAGCAGACAGGGAGACATCATCAGTCTTCAGATAGATTCAGACAGAACAGCAGACAGGGAGACATCATCAGTCTTCAGATAAATTCAGACAGAACAGCAGACAGGGAGACATCATCAGTCTTCAGATATATTCAGACAGAACAGCAGACAGGGAGACATCATCAGTCTTCAGATAGATTCAGACAGAACAGCAGACAGGGAGACATCATCAGTCTTCAGATAGATTCAGACAGAACAGCAGACAGGGAGACATCATCAGTCTTCAGATAGATTCAGACAGAACAGCAGACAGGGAGACATCATCAGTCTTCAGATAGATTCAGACAGAACAGCAGACAGGGAGACATCATCATGCCAGCCTCGTTCACTCAACCATTTCTGTTATACCTGCAGTCACCACCCAGCTAACAACAAACGTTCCCACTACTTTAAAGAACGTTCCCTTAAGAGAATTAGGTCATTAAATAAGCTTTACATAGGAATGTGCAAGGAATGTTTCCAAGAGACCATACCCTTAATGTCAAATAGATCTTATCTAAAACATTCTGTTTTCAGAATTTAAGATATTCATGTTCGAGGACACGTTTCTCACACGCACACATACTTTCACACTCTTCACACCTTCACACTCTTCACACTCCTCACACACGCTGCTGCTACTCTGTTTATTATCTATCCTGATTGTCAAGTCACTTTTACCCCTATCCACACATACATACTGTATTACCTCAATACCTCAATTACCTGGTATCCCTCTACATTGACTCAGTACTGGTACTCCTGGTATATATCCTGGTTATTACCTGGTACCCCTGCACATTGACTCAGTACTGGTACTCCTGGTATATAGCCATGTTATTACCTGGTACCCCTGCACATTGACTCAGTACTGGTACTCCTGGTATATAGCCATGTTATTACCTGGTATCCCTCTACATTGACTCAGTACTGGTACTCCTGGTATATATCCTGGTTATTACCTGGTACCCCTGCACATTGACTCAGTACTGGTACTCCTGGTATATAGCCATGTTATTACCTGGTACCCCTGCACATTGACTCAGTACTGGTACTCCTGGTATATAGCCTGGTTATTACCTGGTACCCCTGCACATTGACTCAGTACTGGTACTCCTGGTATATAGCCTGGTTATTACCTGGTATCCCTCTACATTGACTCAGTACTGGTACTCCTGGTATATAGCCTGGTTATTACCTGGTACCCCTGCACATTGACTCAGTACTGGTACTCCTGGTATATAGCCTAGTTATTACCTGGTATCCCTCTACATTGACTCAGTACTGGTACTCCTGGTGTATAGCCTGGTTATTACCTGGTACCCCTGCACATTGACTCAGTACTGGTACTCCTGGTATATAGCCATGTTATTACCTGGTACCCCTCCACATTAACTCAGTACTGGTACTCCTGGTATATAGCCATGTTATTACCTGGTACCCCTCCACATTGACTCAGTACTGGTACTCCTGGTATATAGCCTGGTTATTACCTGGTATCCCTCTACATTGACTCAGTACTGGTACTCCTGGTATATAGCCTGGTTATTACCTGGTATCCCTCTACATTGACTCAGTACTGGTACTCCTGGTATATAGCCTGGTTATTACCTGGTATCCCTCTACATTGACTCAGTACTGGTACTCCTGGTATATAGCCTGGTTATTACCTGGTATCCCTCTACATTGACTCAGTACTGGTACTCCTGGTATATAGCCTGGTTATTACCTGGTATCCCTCTACATTGACTCAGTACTGGTACTCCTGGTATATAGCCTGGTTATTACCTGGTATCCCTCTACATTGACTCAGTACTGGTACTCCTGGTATATAGCCTGGTTATTACCTGGTATCCCTCTACATTGACTCAGTACTGGTACTCCTGGTATATAGCCTGGTTATTACCTGGTATCCCTCTACATTGACTCAGTACTGGTACTCCTGGTATATAGCCTGGTTATTACCTGGTATCCCTCTACATTGACTCAGTACTGGTACTCCTGGTATATAGCCATGTTATTACCTGGTACCCCTCTACATTGACTCAGTATTGGTACTCCTGGTATATAGCCATGTTATTACCTGGTACCCCTCTACATTGACTCAGTACTGGTACTCCTGGTATATAGCCTGGTTATTACCTGGTATCCCTCTACATTGACTCAGTACTGGTACTCCTGGTATATAGCCTGGTTATTACCTGGTATCCCTCTACATTGACTCAGTACTGGTACTCCTGGTATATAGCCATGTTATTACCTGGTACCCCTCTACATTGACTCAGTACTGGTACTCCTGGTATATAGCCATGTTATTACCTGGTACCCCTCTACATTGACTCAGTACTGGTACTCCTGGTATATAGCCTGGTTATTACCTGGTACCCCTCTACATTGACTCAGTACTGGTACTCCTGGTATATAGCCTGGTTATTACCTGGTATCCCTCTACATTGACTCAGTACTGGTACTCCTGGTATATAGCCTGGTTATTACCTGGTACCCCTCTACATTGACTCAGTACTGGTACTCCTGGTATATAGCCTGGTTATTACCTGGTATCCCTCTACATTGACTCAGTACTGGTACTCCTGGTATATAGCCTGGTTATTACCTGGTATCCCTCTACATTGACTCAGTACTGGTACTCCTGGTATATAGCCTGGTTATTACCTGGTATCCCTCTACATTGACTCAGTACTGGTACTCCTGGTATATAGCCTGGTTATTGTTATTTTATTGTGTTACTTTTTCCTTTTTATTTGTTGCAAATGTTTCGTACTTTTAAACTCTGCGTTGTTGGGAAAGGGCTCGTAAGTGAGATCCTATGTGAATGTTATTAGCAAAAATCTTTAACATATTACGTGTTTCATAAGGCCTTATTTTGAGGATGTGGTTTTACTGTCTAATACAGGTGCCTGAAACTCATACACACACAAAACCAGTTTCCCAGCATGCTCTACTGCAGGTGTGTTTTTGTGTGTACATTGATTGATTGACTACACAAAGATACAGTGCCTTCAGAAACATTTTGTTGCATTACCAGCCTGATTTCAAAATGGATGTAACAGATGTATTTGTTCACCCCATAACGACAGAGTAAAAACCTGTTTAAAGTATTTTTTTGCACATTTATTGAAAATGAAATATAGAAATATCTCAAATATCTGTCAAGTTGGTTGTTGATCGTTGCTAGACAGCCATTTTCAAGTCTTGCCATAGATTTTCAAGCTGATTTAAGTCAAACTTGTAACTAGGCCACTCAGGAACATTCTATATCGTCTTGGCTCCCATGTGGCGCAGCGGTCTAAGGCAGTGCATCTTAGTGCTAGAGGTGTCACTACAGACACCCTGGTTCAAATCCAGACTGTATCACAACTGGCCCATGATTGAGAGTCCCATAGGGCGGCGCACAATTGGCCCAGTGTCGTCATTGTAAATAAGAATTTGTTCTTAACTGACTTGCCTGGTTAAATAAAATAAAAAACTAGTAAAGTAAGTCCAGTGTATATTTGGCCTTGAGTTTTAGGTTATTGTCCTGCTGAAAGGTTTTCCTCTAGGATTTCACCTGTGCTTAGCACTAAACCATTTTATCCTTAAAAACTCCCTTGCCGATGACAAGCATTCACATAACATGATGCAGCCACCACCAAGCTTGGTATCAGTGATGTGTTGTGTTGGATTTGCCCCAAACATAACGCTTTGTATTCAGGAAATAAAGTTAATTTCTTTGCCACATTTTTTGGAATATTTGTATTCTGTACAGACATCCTTCTTTTCACTCTGTCATTTAGGTTAGTATTGTGGAGTTACTACAATGTTGTTGATCCATCCTCAGTGTTTTTCTATCACAGCCATTAAACTCTGTAACTGTTTTAAAGTCACTATTGGCCTCATGGTGAAATCCCTGAGCAGTCTCCTTCCTCTCCTGCAACTGAGTTAGGAAGGACGCCTGTATCTTTGTAGTGACTGGGTGTATTGATACACAATCCAAAGTTTAAATCATAACTTGGTCAAATGGATATTCAATGTCTGCTTTTTTTTTTCTAGCAATAGGTGCCCTTCTTTGCTAGGCATTGGAAAGCCTCCCTGGGCTTTGTGGTTGAATCTCTGTTTGAAATGCACTGCTTGACAGAGGAAACTTACTGAAAATTGTATGTGTTGAGTACAAAGTATCAACATTACAGGTGAGACCCAGATGCAGACAACGTCGGAGTAACAACAGTTTATTAAACCAACTGGGGCAAAAGACAGGTCAGGGGCAGACAGAGGTCAGTAATCCAGATAGGTGGGGCTAAGGTACAGGACGGCAAGCAGGCTCAGGGTCGGGTCAAGCAGAGTTCGGTAGTCCAGAGTAGTGGGGCAAAGGTACAGGACGGCAGGCAGGCTCAGGGTCAGGGCAGGAAGGTCAAAACCAGGATAACTAGAAAACAGGAACTATAGAGAGACAGGAGGGGAAACGCTGGTAGACTTGATGAAACAAAACCAACTGGTAACAGACAAACAGAGAACACAGGTATAAATACACTGGGGATGATGAGGAAGATGGAGACACCTGGAGGAGGTGGAGACAATCACACAGACAGGTGAAACAGATCAGGGTGTGACACCTGGAGGAGGTGGAGACAATCACACAGACAGGTGAAACAGATCAGGGTGAGACAAAAAGATGAGCTAGTCATTCAAACATCACGTTAAACAGTATTATTGCACACAGAGGGATCTATCTGAACAAGCCCAACGCAGTGGTCAATCTGACCGCAGGCAGAAGGACTACAGGTTCAGGGCGTGTCCATTTGTTTTGACCTATTTTCACTATCACAATTATCGGCGCACTTGTTGGCGGTAGTGTGAAAGGGCTGGGTTTAGATTAATAACCAAGTTGTGGGTGTGTCGAGACTTGGCCCATCACTGGCCAATCAGAATGTGTTGCATGGAGAAATATGTGGTTGATTGGAAACAAGGAAACACAACATTACATAAATAAATACATTTAAAATGTAATGAAATCATAAAATGACCAGGATAAAAAAAGACTGGACTTGCTGTTAAACCTTCATTATTGTAGACCTGAGAGAGGGCTTGAACCAGCCTGTTATTGTAGACCTGAGAGAGGGCTTGAACCAGCCTGTTATAGTAGACCTGAGAGAGGGCTTGAACCAGCCTGTTATAGTAGACCTGAGAGAGGGCTTGAACCAGCCTGTTATAGTAGACCTGAGAGAGGGCTTGAACCAGCCTGTTATAGTAGACCTGAGAGAGGGCTTGGGTTGAACCAGCCTGTTATAGTAGTCCTGAGAGAGGTCTAGAACCAGCCTGTTATTGTAGACCTGAGAGAGGGCTTGAACCAGCCTGTTATAGTAGACCTGAGAGAGGGCTTGAACCAGCCTGTTATAGTAGTCCTGAGGGAGGGCTTGGGTTGAACCAGCCTGTTATAGTAGTCCTGAGAGAGGTCTAGAACCAGCCTGTTATAGTAGACCTGAGGGAGGGCTTGGGTTGAACCAGCCTGTTATAGTAGTCCTGAGAGAGGTCTAGAACCAGCCTGTTATAGTAGACCTGAGGGAGGGCTTGGGTTGAACCAGCCTGTTATAGTAGTCCTGAGAGAGGTCTAGAACCAGCCTGTTATAGTAGTCCTGAGGGAGGGCTTGGGTTGAACCAGCCTGTTATAGTAGTCCTGAGGGAGGGCTTGGGTTGAACCAGCCTGTTATAGTAGTCCTGAGGGAGGGCTTGGGTTGTATAATAAGGTGGACCTGCATGGATATAATAATGTGGACCAGCATGGATATAATAATGTGGACCTGTATGGATATAATAATGTGGACCTGCATGGATATAATAATGTGGACCAGCATGGATATAATAATGTGGACCTGCATGGATATAATAATGTGGACCTGCATGGATATAATAATGTGGACCTGCATGGATATTATAATGTGGACCTGCATGGATATAATAATGTGGACCTGCATGGATATAATAATGTGGACCAGCATGGATATAATAATGTGGACCAGCATGGATATAATAATGTGGACCTGCATGGATATAATAATGTGGACCTGCATGGATATAATAATGTGGACCTGCATGGATATAATAATGTGGACCTGCATGGATATAATAATGTGGACCTGCATGGATATAATAATGTGGACCAGCATGGATATAATAATGTGGACCTGCATGGATATAATAATGTGGACCTGCATGGATATAATAATGTGGACCTGCATGGATATTATAATGTGGACCTGCATGGATATAATAATGTGGACCTGCATGGATATAATAATGTGGACCTGCATGGATATAATAATGTGGACCAGCATGGATATAATAATGTGGACCTGCATGGATATAATAATGTGGACCTGCATGGATATTATAATGTGGACCTGCATGGATATAATAATGTGGACCTGCATGGATATAATAATGTGGACCTGCATGGATATAATAATGTGGACCAGCATGGATATAATAATGTGGACCTGCATGGATATAATAATGTGGACCAGCATGGATATAATCATGTGGACCTGCATGGATATAATAATGTGGACCTGCATGGATATAATAATGTGGACCTGCATGGATATAATAATGTGGACCTGCATGGATATAATAATGTGGACCTGCATGGATATAATAATGTGGACCTGCATGGATATAATAATGTGGACCTGCATGGATATTATAATGTGGGCCAGCATGGATATTATAATGTGGGCCTGCCTACAATACATAGGTAAAAAGGGAATGTTGGTTGCATTGGACAGACAAAAAAAGCCTTAATTGAGAGGAGGGACAATATGCTTAGTTTTGAATCAAATAAAAATAAATGGAAAAAGCATTCGTTTTTATGTTTCTACATATGAAGTATTCAGACACCAAAAGCCCATTAGGCTACTCTTGATCCATATGGTCAGTGTGCGTCACGGCTGGATAGGCTGCATTTCCACTGTCAAAACTCATACCATAACCAACTGTGTTACAGCTAAAACAAGCTTTTGGTTGGTCTTAAGTATCCCTATAAGCGCTGCCTGAAATTATGTTTTTAAGGATACACCTAAAATATTTCCACCCGCCCATCTGAGCGCAAGCGAGCTGATATAAAACAGGTAAATTGCCAAACTTGGAAAATGCCAGTGCGGCAGTTTTTACATGACGAAATTGTGAACTAATGTGCGTTTGACACTAGCGCCAACTTTACGCCAGACCAGAGTTAGTCCATGCTATTTATCATGTGACTTGTTAAGCACATTTTTACTCATGAACTTATTTAGGCTTTCCATAAAAAAGGGGTTGACTACTTATTGACTTATTATTTTATATATTTATAAAACAGTTCAGTCTGTATCACAACAACATGTAGAAACAGTTCAGTCTGTATCACAACAACATGTAGAAACAGTTCAGTCTGTAACACAACAACATGTAGAGACAGTTCAGTCTGTAACACAACAACATGTAGAAACAGTTCAGTCTGTAACACAACAACATGTAGAAACAGTTCAGTCTGTAACAAAACAACATGTAGAAACAGTTCAGTCTGTAACACAACAACATGTAGAAACAGTTCAGTCTGTAACACAACAACATGTAGAAACAGTTCAGTCTGTATCACAACAACATGTAGAAACAGTTCAGTCTGTAACACAACAACATGTAGAAACAGTTCAGTCTGTAACACAACAACATGTAGAAACAGTTCAGTCTGTAACACAACAACATGTAGAAACAGTTCAGTCTGTATCACAACAACATGTAGAAACAGTTCAGTCTGTAACACAACAACATGTAGAAACAGTTCAGTCTGTAACACAACAACATGTAGAAACAGTTCAGTCTGTAACACAACAACATGTAGAAACAGTTCAGTCTGTAACACAACAACATGTAGAAACAGTTCAGTCTGTATCACAACAACATGTAGAAACAGTTCAGTCTGTAACACAACAACATGTAGAAACAGTTCAGTCTGTAACACAACAACATGTAGAAACAGTTCAGTCTGTAACACAACAACATGTAGAAACAGCAATGTAGTGGTCTGTCAACACTGTCCCTCATCTAATAACAGACAGCAATGTAGTGGTCTGTCAACACTGTCCCTCATCTAATAACAGACAGCAATGTAGTGGTCTGTCAACACTGTCCCTCATCTAATAACAGACAGCAATGTAGTGGTCTGTCAGACACTGTCCCTCATCTAATAACAGACAGCAATGTAGTGGTCTGTCAACACTGTCCCTCATCTAATAACAGACAGCAATGTAGTGGTCTGTCAACACTGTCCCTCATCTAATAACAGACAGCAATGTAGTGGTCTGTCAACACTGTCCCTCATCTAATAACAGACAGCAATGTAGTGGTCTGTCAACACTGTCCCTCATCTAATAACAGACAGCAATGTAGTGTTCTGTCAGACACTGTCCCTCATCTAATAACAGACAGCAATGTAGTGGTCTGTCAGACACTGTCCCTCATCTAATAACAGACAGCAATGTAGTGGTCTGTCAGACACTGTCCCTCATCTAATAACAGACAGCAATGTAGTGGTCTGTCAACACTGTCCCTCATCTAATAACAGACAGCAATGTAGTGGTCTGTCAACACTATCCCTCATCTAATAACAGACAGCAATGTAGTGGTCTGTCAACACTGTCCCTCATCTAATAACAGACAGCAATGTAGTGGTCTGTCAACACTGTCCCTCATCTAATAACAGACAGCAATGTAGTGGTCTGTCAGACACTGTCCCTCATCTAATAACAGACAGCAATGTAGTGGTCTGTCAACACTGTCCCTCATCTAATAACAGACAGTAATGTAGTGGTCTGTCAACACTGTCCCTCATCTAATAACAGACAGCGATGTAGTGGTCTGTCAGACACTGTCATCATCTAATAACAGACAGCAATGTAGTGGTCTGTCAACACTGTCCCTCATCTAATAACAGACAGCAATGTAGTGGTCTGTCAGACACTGTCCCTCATCTAATAACAGACAGCAATGTAGTGGTCTGTCAGACACTGTCCCTCATCTAATAACAGACAGCAATGTAGTGGTCTGTCAGACACTGTCATCATCTAATAACAGACAGCAATGTAGTGGTCTGTCAGACACTGTCATCATCTAATAACAGACAGCAATGTAGTGGTCTGTCAACACTGTCCCTCATCTAATAACAGACAGCAATGTAGTGGTCTGTCAACACTGTCCCTCATCTAATAACAGCAGCAAAGAGAGACAGAGAGAGAGAGAGAGAGGAAGAGAGAGAGAGGAGAGAGAGAGAGAAGAGTGAGAGACCATACCCACATCCCCAGTCCACAAGGAGGCACACACAAGGACGACAACTGCAGAGAGAAGCTCCTCGGACACCCCTGACACCCCTTCACATACCCCCCCCCATTACACAGGTCCTGCATAAACCAGCCCCTGTATGTGAAACCACCACTATGGTAAGAGTCACGGAGGTGGCCATCCTCATTGATTCAAACAGGAAATATATCGATGAGGAGAAATTATTCCCCAACCCCAAGGTGGTCAAATTCTGGTGCCCAAAAGTGCAGGATGCACTAAATATTATATCCAAGCCTGACTTGGGAACACCAGGCCACATTATCATCCACAGTGGCACCAACAACATGAGAGATGATCAGGAGAGAGTAGGCAGCCTGGTCAGCAGAATGGCAGAGAAAGCCTCTGAGTCTTTCCCTAACTCCCGCATCACCATCTCCACTCTGCTGCCCCGCAAAGATTTCCACCCCCATACCATCCAGAGAGTCAACGCTGACATCACAAGAGGTTGTGCCAGGATCCCCAATGTGCACGTTGCTCAACACCCGACCATCACCCCTGAGCACCTGTACGACCACTCCCACCTGAGGAAACAGTCAGTGGGACTGCTCACCAAGACCTTGAAGGATGTGGCACTCGGCAGACCAACACAGCGTGCCCAACAGGACAGAGGACCACCCAGGACCACCTTCCAGATGTCATCACCACGCAGAGTCGCCTACCAGACTACGTCATCACCAACAAGCCACAGGCACCCTCGACACCAACCGAGACCCAGCACAACCTACAAGACCCACCGACCACCAGATCACCGCTCCCCCCAACGAAGCCGCCAGAATGGACCAGGGCCAATATACTACCCCACACCAGAGCACCACCACTACCAGACAACAGAGTCAGCACCACGACCCAGTCTTGCCCCCCCTTCTTCTCAGGTGGCACCGCAACAGAACCGGCGCAGCTATTCGGAGGCTCTCACCGGACCAGATAAATCTGTGGGACTGAGTGAGATCAAACAGCTCCTCCACTACATCTACACTAAACTACAGTAAAAACACTCACACTGACACAACCACACACTGACACTGACACTGACACAACCACACACTCACACTGACACAACCACACACTGACACTGACACAACCACACACTGACACTGACACAACCACACACTGACACTGACACTGACACAACCACACACTGACACTGACACAACCACACACTCACACTGACACAACCACACACTGACACTGACACAACCACACACTCACACTGACACAACCACACACTCACACTGACACAACCACACACTGACACTGACACAACCACACACTCACACTGACACAACCACACACTCACACTGACACAACCACACACTCACACTGACACTACCACACACACACACACACTGACCCATCCACAAACACACACACACACACCGACCCATCCACACTCACTCCCGCACACACACATTAACATACACAATCAATAACTCAAACTCACCCAAACACTCACACATACATTCTCTTACACAGTGGAGGATATGAACAGACACACTCACACGTACATATATAAATACCTATATGACACTTTGGAGAAACAATATCATCTGAGGAATGTATTGTCTCACCCTTAGTAACCTAGTTAGTCTTAGAAATATAGTTGTTCTCTTGTAATAGTCATTCTTAATATTCATACTTTTTGCAATGAGACCACTAACAATTAGCATGTGGAACATCCAGGGCCTAAACTCGACAGCCTTAGGACTGAAGAGTCTGGCCCTGGAGTTCAACAAAAACGTAAAAGATGATGATATCATTATTCTGCAGGAGACATGGTGTAAGGCAGATATAGTCACGCACTGTCCCACAGGCTACAGAGAAATAATTTTACCATCCCAAAAACACATCTCTGTCAATAGAGGCAGAGATTCTGGAGGAATGATTATATGGTACAAATCCCAACTACAAAACCTAATTGACCCCCCAAATATCACATTTGGCTTAGACTAAAAAAAAGAACTTACACTGACAGGAAAACACTTGTTCCTGTGTGCAATATATATCCCCCCCTCAGAATCCTCCTATTTCTCAGAAGAAATATTCTCCACCCTTGAGGAAGAGACGAGCCACTTCCAGGCCCAAGGAAATGTTCTCATCTGTGGGGACACAAATGCACCCACAGGAACACTACCTGACCAAATGAGCACACGAGGGGACAGCTATATCACAGGCCAAGCTGTCTCTAATCCTTTTAACCTTTCCTACAGGAACAACAGTGACAGCATCGTCAACAAGAATGGAAAATACCTATTGCAGCTCTGTGGAAGCCTGGGTCTGTACTTTGTCAATGGTAGGTTACAGGGGGACTCTTTAGGAAGATTCACCTATTGCTCTCCTCTTGGCCAAAGCACAGTAGACTACATGATAACAGATATGGACCCTTTGTCTCTCAGCTCATTCACTGTTAAGCCACTAACACCTCTGTCTGATCACAGCCAAATTACCCTGTTCCTCAAAAGATCAGACATAGAAGCAACCACAAATTCACAGCCCAATAAGCTGTACAACATCAAACATTCATACAGATGGGCTCAAAACAGCACAGAGGAATACCAGAAAGCAATCAGTAACCAAAAAATCCAATCAACCCTAGACAACTTTCTGGATACAATGTACGCTCACAGTAAAGAAGGCGTCAATCTAGCTGTAAATAACATCAATTATATATTTAGGCAAACAGCAAAAACAGCACAATTAAAGCTGGGATCAAACAAACCAAACAGAAATACAGAAGACAAATGGTTTGATACAGATTGTAAAAACATTAGGAAAAAACTTAGAACACTATCGAACCAAAAACACAGAGACCCAAACAACAGAGAACTACGCCTTCAGTACTGTGAGACATTAAAATCATATAAACGTACACTCAGAATCAAGAAATCCCAGTACAACAGAAAGCAACTGACACTAATTGAGGAGTCCATAAATAAAAACAACTTCTGGCAAAATTGGAAAAACCTAAACAAACCCAAACAACAGGAATTAGCCATACAAAATGGTGACATTTGGACAAATCACTTTAAAGCATCTACAACACTGTTGACACTCAGGATAAAACTGAACAGGGACACATTTATGAAAAGTTAAACAAACTGGAAAAAAGCATGCGGACCTGATGGGATCCTAAATGAGATGCTCAAATTCACTAGTGAAACATATCAATTGGCTATATTAAAATAGTTTAACTTGATCCTGAGTGTAGGTTACTTCCCTGACATCTGGAACCAAGGACTCATAACACCAATCTTTAAAAACGGAGACAAATCTGACCCTAACAATTACAGAGGGATTTGTGTGAACAGTAACCTGGGGAAGGTTTTCTGTAGAATTATAAATGTAAGAGTCCTAAACTTCCTTAATAAGCACAATATCCTGAGTAAAAGCCAAATTGGATTTATACCAAAACATAGAACAACAGATCATATTTACACCCTACACACCCTAATATATAAACAGGTCTCGCCTGGTTCTCCAACTACTTCTCAGATAGAGTTCAATGTGTCAAATCTGAGGGCCTGTTGTCCGGTCCCCTGGCAGTCTCTATGGGGGTGCCACAGGGTCCAATTCTTGGGCCAACCCTTTTCTCTATATATATCAAAGATGTCGCTCTCGCTGCTGGTGACTCTCTGATCCATCTCTACGCAGACGACACCATTCTGTATACATCTGGCCCCTCTTTGGACACTGTGTTTACTAACCTTCAAACAAGCTTCAATGCCATACAACACTCCTTCCGTGGCTCCAACTGCTCTTAAATGCTAGTAAGACTAAATGCATGCTTTTCTATCGAACGCTGCCCGCACCCGCCCACCGGACTATCATCACTACTCTCTACAGGTCTGACTTAGAATACGTGGATACCTACAAATGCCGAGGCGTCTGGTTAGACGGTAAACTCTCCTTCCAGACTCACATCAACCATCTCCAATCCAAAATTAAATCCAGAATCGGCTTCCTATTTCGCAACAAAGCCTCCTTCACTCATGCTGCCAAACATGCCCTTGTAAAACTGACCATCCTACCGATCCTTGACTTCGGAGATGTCATTTACAAAATAGCCTCCAACACTCTACTCAGCAAATTGGATGTAGTCTATCACAGTGCCATTTTGTTCCCAAAGCCCCATATACTACCCACCACTGCGACCTGTATGCTCTCGTTGGCTGGCCCTCATTATATATTCGTCGCCAAACCCACTGGCTCCAGGTCATCTATAAGTCTTTACTAGGTAAATCCCCGCCTTATCTCAGCTCGCTGGTCACCATAGCAACACCCACCCGTAGCATGCGCTCCAGCAGGTATATTTCACTGGTCACCCTCTAAGCCAACACCTCCTTTGGCCGCCATTCCTTCCAGTTCTCTGCTGCCAATGACTGGAACGAATTGCAAAAATCCTTGAAGCTAGAGGTTCCCATCTCCCTCAATAACTTTAAGCATCAGCTGTCAAAGCTGCTTATCGATCACTGCACCTGTATATAGTCCTTCTGTAAATAGCCCACACTACTACCTCATCCCCATATTTATTTAATTATTTTCGCTAATCTTGCACTCCAGTATCTCTATTTGCACATCATCATTTGCACATTCAATCATTCCAGTGTTAATGCTAATCTGTAATTTATCTCACCACTATGGTCTATTTATTGTCCTACCTCCTAACCTTACTGCATTTTGCACTACATTTATACCCTGTATATAGATTTTCTATTGTGTTTTTGACTGTATGTTAGTTTACTGTGTAACTCTGTGTTGTTTTTGTCTCACTGCTTTGCTTTGTCTTGGCCAGGTCACAGTTGTAAATGAGAACTTGTTCTCAACTGACCTACCTGGTTAAATAAAGGTGAAATAAAACCTACCTGGTTAAATAAAGGTGAAATAAAACCTACCTGGTTAAATAAAGGTGAAATAAAACCTACCTGGTTAAATAAAGGTGGAATAAAACCTACCTGGTTAAATAAAGGTGAAATAAAACCTACCTGGTAAAATAAAGGTGAAATAAAACCTACCTGGTTAAATAAAGGTGAAATAAAACCTACCTGGTTAAATAAAGGTGAAATACATTTAAAAAATATATATATATATAATACTGATGACTTGTCAGGACATTGTGGTCCTGATAATGTAGGAAAACATGTACACACACTGCCAAGATGTCAAAGTCCTGAGGAGAATCAACGAGGTTACATACAGGTTAAAACTCCCTCCCGATTACCGTATTAACCCCTCGTTTCATGTGTCTCTCCTCAGGCCGGTGGTGGCTGGTCCGCTCCAGGAGTCTGAGGTACGGGAAGCCCCCCCACCCCCGTTGGACATCGAAGGGATCCCGGCGTACTCCGTTCGTTCCATCTTGGATTCGAGACGTCGGGCGGGGGGCCTTCAGTACCTCGTGGAGTGGGAGGGGTATGGCCCGGAGGAGAGGTGCTGGGTGCCGAGGGGGGATGTGCTTGACCATTCCCTATTACGAGATTTCCACCGTCGCCGCCCAGAGCGCCCGGCGCCTCGCCGTCCGGGTCGTCCCCAAAGCCGGTGTCGGAACGCAGCTGGAGCTGCGCGTCAAGGGGGGGGTACTGTCACGACCCCTGCCGAAGTTGCCTCACCCCCTTGTTCGGGCATGCTTCGGCGATCGTCGTCACCGGCTTTCTAGCCACTGCCGCTCGATCATTCATTATTCCATTTGTCATGTCTTGTCATTACGCACACCTGGTTCTCATTTCCCCTCATTACTTCATGTATATATGTTCCCTCTGTTTCCCCATGTCCTTGTCGGATATTGTTTAGTGTGATTGTGCTATCACCTTTGTTACTCGTCTTGAACAGTCGTGCCTATTCCTGTTCAGATTGTGTCTGCGTATTTGGATATTAAATTTATCCTTGATTGCACGCTACCTCCTGCGCCTGGCTCTCTATTCTATTCCACGCATCACACAAGAGTTGTATGACCATCTTAGAGACACATATTTCCCTCAGATTACACTGATCCACAAAGAATTAAAAAACAAACCTAACTCCCATATCTATTGGATGAAATACCACAGTGTTCATCACAGCAGCAAGATGTGTGACCTGTTGTCACAAGAAAAGGACAACCAGTGAAGAACAAACACCATGTAAATACAACCTATATTACAACCAAATACAACCTATATGCCATACAACACTCCTTCCGTGGCTCCAACTGCTCTTAAATGCTAGTAAAACTAAATGCATGCTTTTCTATCGAACGCTGCCCGCACCCGCCCACCGGACTATCATCACTACTCTCGACGGGTCTGACTTAGAATACGTGGACTCCTACAAATACCGAGGCGTCTGGTTAGACTGTAAACTCTCCTTCCAGACTCACATCAACCATCTCCAATCCAAAATTAAATCCAGAATCGGCTTCCTATTTCGCAACAAAGCCTCCTTCACTCATGCTGCCAAACATGCCCTTGTAAAACTGACCATCCTACCGATCCTTGACTTCGGAGATGTCATTTACAAAATAGCCTCCAACACTCTACTCAGCAAATTGGATGTAATCTATCACAGTGCCATTTTGTTCCCAAAGCCCCATATACTACCCACCACTGCGACCTGTATGCTCTCGTTGGCTGGCCCTCATTATATATTCGTCGCCAAACCCACTGGCTCCAGGTCATCTATAAGTCTTTACTAGGTAAATCCCCGCCTTATCTCAGCTCGCTGGTCACCATAGCAACACCCACCCGTAGCATGCGCTCCAGCAGGTATATTTCACTGGTCACCCTCTAAGCCAACACCTCCTTTGGCCGCCATTCCTTCCAGTTCTCTACTGCCAATGACTGGAACGAATTGCAAAAATCCTTGAAGCTAGAGGTTCCTATCTCCCTCAATAACTTTAAGCATCAGCTGTCAAAGCTGCTTATCGATCACTGCACCTGTATATAGTCCTTCTGTAAATAGCCCACACTACTACCTCATCCCCATATTTATTTAATTATTTTCGCTAATCTTGCACTCCAGTATCTCTATTTGCACATCATCATTTGCACATTCAATCATTCCAGTGTTAATGCTAATCTGTAATTTATCTCACCACTCTGGTCTATTTATTGTCCTACCTCCTAACCTTACTGCATTTTGCACTACATTTACACCCTGTATATAGATTTTCTATTGTGTTTTTGACTGTATGTTAGTTTACTGTGTAACTCTGTGTTGTTTTTGTCTCACTGCTTTGCTTTGTCTTGGCCAGGTCACAGTTGTAAATGAGAACTTGTTCTCAACTGACCTACCTGGTTAAATAAAGGTGAAATAAAACCTACCTGGTTAAATAAAGGTGAAATAAAACCTACCTGGTTAAATAAAGGTGAAATAAAACCTACCTGGTTAAATAAAGGTGAAATAAAACCTACCTGGTTAAATAAAGGTGAAATAAAACCTACCTGGTTAAATAAAGGTGGAATAAAACCTACCTGGTTAAATAAAGGTGAAATAAAACCTACCTGGTTAAATAAAGGTGAAATAAAACCTACCTGGTTAAATAAAGGTGAAATACATTTAAAAAAAATATATATATATAATACTGATGACTTGTCAGGACATTGTGGTCCTGATAATGTAGGAAAACATGTACACACACTGCCAAGATGTCAAAGTCCTGAGGAGAATCAACGAGGTTACATACAGGTTAAAACTCCCTCCCGATTACCGTATTAACCCCTCGTTTCATGTGTCTCTCCTCAGGCCGGTGGTGGCTGGTCCGCTCCAGGAGTCTGAGGTACGGGAAGCCCCCCCACCCCCGTTGGACATCGAAGGGATCCCGGCGTACTCCGTTCGTTCCATCTTGGATTCGAGACGTCGGGCGGGGGGCCTTCAGTACCTCGTGGAGTGGGAGGGGTATGGCCCGGAGGAGAGGTGCTGGGTGCCGAGGGGGGATGTGCTTGACCATTCCCTATTACGAGATTTCCACCGTCGCCGCCCAGAGCGCCCGGCGCCTCGCCGTCCGGGTCGTCCCCAAAGCCGGTGTCGGAACGCAGCTGGAGCTGCGCGTCAAGGGGGGGGTACTGTCACGACCCCTGCCGAAGTTGCCTCACCCCCTTGTTCGGGCATGCTTCGGCGATCGTCGTCACCGGCTTTCTAGCCACTGCCGCTCGATCATTCATTATTCCATTTGTCATGTCTTGTCATTACGCACACCTGGTTCTCATTTCCCCTCATTACTTCATGTATATATGTTCCCTCTGTTTCCCCATGTCCTTGTCGGATATTGTTTAGTGTGATTGTGCTATCACCTTTGTTACTCGTCTTGAACAGTCGTGCCTATTCCTGTTCAGATTGTGTCTGCGTATTTGGATATTAAATTTATCCTTGATTGCACGCTACCTCCTGCGCCTGGCTCTCTATTCTATTCCACGCATCACACAAGAGTTGTATGACCATCTTAGAGACACATATTTCCCTCAGATTACACTGATCCACAAAGAATTAAAAAACAAACCTAACTCCCATATCTATTGGATGAAATACCACAGTGTTCATCACAGCAGCAAGATGTGTGACCTGTTGTCACAAGAAAAGGACAACCAGTGAAGAACAAACACCATGTAAATACAACCTATATTACAACCAAATACAACCTATATGCCATACAACACTCCTTCCGTGGCTCCAACTGCTCTTAAATGCTAGTAAAACTAAATGCATGCTTTTCTATCGAACGCTGCCCGCACCCGCCCACCGGACTATCATCACTACTCTCGACGGGTCTGACTTAGAATACGTGGACTCCTACAAATACCGAGGCGTCTGGTTAGACTGTAAACTCTCCTTCCAGACTCACATCAACCATCTCCAATCCAAAATTAAATCCAGAATCGGCTTCCTATTTCGCAACAAAGCCTCCTTCACTCATGCTGCCAAACATGCCCTTGTAAAACTGACCATCCTACCGATCCTTGACTTCGGAGATGTCATTTACAAAATAGCCTCCAACACTCTACTCAGCAAATTGGATGTAATCTATCACAGTGCCATTTTGTTCCCAAAGCCCCATATACTACCCACCACTGCGACCTGTATGCTCTCGTTGGCTGGCCCTCATTATATATTCGTCGCCAAACCCACTGGCTCCAGGTCATCTATAAGTCTTTACTAGGTAAATCCCCGCCTTATCTCAGCTCGCTGGTCACCATAGCAACACCCACCCGTAGCATGCGCTCCAGCAGGTATATTTCACTGGTCACCCTCTAAGCCAACACCTCCTTTGGCCGCCATTCCTTCCAGTTCTCTACTGCCAATGACTGGAACGAATTGCAAAAATCCTTGAAGCTAGAGGTTCCTATCTCCCTCAATAACTTTAAGCATCAGCTGTCAAAGCTGCTTATCGATCACTGCACCTGTATATAGTCCTTCTGTAAATAGCCCACACTACTACCTCATCCCCATATTTATTTAATTATTTTCGCTAATCTTGCACTCCAGTATCTCTATTTGCACATCATCATTTGCACATTCAATCATTCCAGTGTTAATGCTAATCTGTAATTTATCTCACCACTCTGGTCTATTTATTGTCCTACCTCCTAACCTTACTGCATTTTGCACTACATTTACACCCTGTATATAGATTTTCTATTGTGTTTTTGACTGTATGTTAGTTTACTGTGTAACTCTGTGTTGTTTTTGTCTCACTGCTTTGCTTTGTCTTGGCCAGGTCACAGTTGTAAATGAGAACTTGTTCTCAACTGACCTACCTGGTTAAATAAAGGTGAAATAAAACCTACCTGGTTAAATAAAGGTGAAATAAAACCTACCTGGTTAAATAAAGGTGAAATAAAACCTACCTGGTTAAATAAAGGTGAAATAAAACCTACCTGGTTAAATAAAGGTGAAATAAAACCTACCTGGTTAAATAAAGGTGGAATAAAACCTACCTGGTTAAATAAAGGTGAAATAAAACCTACCTGGTTAAATAAAGGTGAAATAAAACCTACCTGGTTAAATAAAGGTGAAATACATTTAAAAAAAATATATATATATAATACTGATGACTTGTCAGGACATTGTGGTCCTGATAATGTAGGAAAACATGTACACACACTGCCAAGATGTCACGACCCCTGCCGAAGTTGCCTCACCCCCTTGTTCGGGCATGCTTCGGCGATCGTCGTCACCAGCTTTCTAGCCACTGCCGCTCGATCATTCATTATTCCATTTGTCATGTCTTGTCATTACGCACACCTGGTTCTCATTTCCCCTCATTACTTCATGTATATATGTTCCCTCTGTTCCCCCATGTCCTTGTCGGATATTGTTCAGTGTGATTGTGCTATCACCTTTGTTTACTCGTCTTGAACAGTCGTGCCTATTCCTGTTCAGATTGTGTCTGCGTATTTGGATATTAAATTTATCCTTGATTGCACGCTACCTCCTGCGCCTGGCTCTCTATTCTATTCCACGCATCACAGAATATCCGACCTACCAATGGAGTCAGCAGGAGTGAATAACATGACCGGGGTAGTGGAGAGAGTGAGGGAGCACTCCACCATGCTCACCAGCCTAGGAGAGGCGATGGATCGGGTTCTTCAAGCTGTCCAGCGACTAGAGCACCACCGACCAGACAGTGAAACCTCACCGTTAGCACATACGGTGCAACCCAATCGTAACACTACAACCTACCGGTCAAATCCACATTTCCCTTCCCCGGGAATACGATGGTACCGCTGCCCAGTGCCAGGGTTTCCTGCTGCAGCTTGAGCTGGCATTCAGCACTATATCTCCTCCTCCTTCGGACCGTGAGAAGGTATCCGCCCTCGTCTCCTGTCTAACTGGGAAAGCCCTGGAGTGGGCCAACGCAACCTGGAGAGAGGGAACAGCGTTGGACAACTTCGGGGAGTTCGCCCGCCACTTCCGAGCCGTCTTCGACCATCCACCAGAAGGAAGAGAGGCAGGTGAACGCCTTTTCCACCTACGACAGGGGACGAGGAGTGCGCAGGATTTCGCGCTGGAGTTCCGGACGTTAGCGGCCGGGTCTGGGTGGAATGAGCGGGCTCTCATTGACCATTTCCGCTGCAGTTTGCATGAGGACGTCCGTCGAGAGCTAGCCTGCCGGGATGTCACGCTTAGTTTTAACCAACTCGTGGATATGGCCATACGACTGGACAAGGACATGGGGAAACAGAGGGAACATATATACATGAAGTAATGAGGGGAAATGAGAACCAGGTGTGCGTAATGACAAGACATGACAAATGGAATAATGAATGATCGAGCGGCAGAGGCTAGAAATCCGGTGACGACGATCGCCGAAGCATGCCCGAACAAGGGGGTGAGGCAACTTCGGCAGGGGTCGTGACAGTACCCCCCCCTTGCCCCCCGCCCGACGTCTCGAATCCAAGATGGAACGAACGGAGTACGCCGGGATCCCTTCGATGTCCAACGGGGGTGGGGGGGCTTCCCGTACCTCAGACTCCTGGAGCGGACCAGCCACCACCGGCCTGAGGAGAGACACATGAAACGAGGGGTTAATACGGTAATCGGGAGGGAGTTTTAACCTGTATGTAACCTCGTTGATTCTCCTCAGGACTTTGTACGGCCCTGCAGACTGCGGAGGCTCTATTCACTCATGTCTTCCGGCACTACGGGGTACCAGAGGATATAGTATCTGATCGGGGCCCCCAATTCACATCTAGGGTGTGGAAAGCATTTATGGAACACCTGGGGGTCTCCGTCAGCCTTACCTCTGGGTTTCACCCCGAATCTAACGGGCAGGTGGAGAGGGTAAATCAAGATATAGGTAGGTTCTTAAGGTCCTACTGCCAGGACCGGCCGGGGGAGTGGTCGACGTACCTGCCATGGGCTGAGATGGCACAGAATTCCCTCCGTCACTCCTCTACCAACCTAACCCCATTTCAGTGTGTGTTAGGTTACCAGCCGGTTCTGGCACCGTGGCATCGGAGCCAGACCGAAGCCCCTGCGGTGGATGAGTGGTTCCGTCATGCGGAGGCCACATGGGAAGCTGCCCATGTTCATCTCCAGCGGGCAGTATGTCGACACAAAATAGGCGCGGACCGTCACCGCAGTGAGGCCCCAGTATACACACCGGGTGATCGGGTCTGGCTCTCGACCCGGACCCTACCTCTCCGCCTGCCATGCCGGAAGCTGAGCCCGCAGTTTGCAGGGCCATTCAAAGTCCTGAGGAGAATCAACGAGGTTACATACAGGTTAAAACTCCCTCCCGATTACCGTATTAACCCCTCGTTTCATGTGTCTCTCCTCAGGCCGGTGGTGGCTGGTCCGCTCCAGGAGTCTGAGGTACGGGAAGCCCCCCCACCCCCGTTGGACATCGAAGGGATCCCGGCGTACTCCGTTCGTTCCATCTTGGATTCGAGACGTCGGGCGGGGGGCCTTCAGTACCTCGTGGAGTGGGAGGGGTATGGCCCGGAGGAGAGGTGCTGGGTGCCGAGGGGGGATGTGCTTGACCATTCCCTATTACGAGATTTCCACCGTCGCCGCCCAGAGCGCCCGGCGCCTCGCCGTCCGGGTCGTCCCCAAAGCCGGTGTCGGAACGCAGCTGGAGCTGCGCGTCAAGGGGGGGGTACTGTCACGACCCCTGCCGAAGTTGCCTCACCCCCTTGTTCGGGCATGCTTCGGCGATCGTCGTCACCGGCTTTCTAGCCACTGCCGCTCGATCATTCATTATTCCATTTGTCATGTCTTGTCATTACGCACACCTGGTTCTCATTTCCCCTCATTACTTCATGTATATATGTTCCCTCTGTTTCCCCATGTCCTTGTCGGATATTGTTTAGTGTGATTGTGCTATCACCTTTGTTACTCGTCTTGAACAGTCGTGCCTATTCCTGTTCAGATTGTGTCTGCGTATTTGGATATTAAATTTATCCTTGATTGCACGCTACCTCCTGGACAACCAGTGAAGAACAAACACCATGTAAATACAACCTATATTACAACCAAATACAACCTATATGCCATACAACACTCCTTCCGTGGCTCCAACTGCTCTTAAATGCTAGTAAAACTAAATGCATGCTTTTCTATCGAACGCTGCCCGCACCCGCCCACCGGACTATCATCACTACTCTCTACAGGTCTGACTTAGAATACGTTGACTCCTACAAATACCTAGGTGTCTGGTTCCCTTTTATACTTTAACTATTTGCACATCGTTACAACACTGTATATAATATGACATTTGAAATGTCTTTATTTTTTTGGAACTTCTGTGAGTGTAATGTTTACTGTTATCTATTTCACTTGCTTTGGCAATGTAAGCATATGTTTCCCATGTTAATAAAACCCTTTAATTGTACATTTAATTGAGTGAGAGAGGAAGAAAGAGAGAGATCACCATGGAAACGGAAAGCCACACTATCCTATTTTTAGCCTCATTTAGTTTTTCTCAAGGTTGTTAACCTATGGGAACCTCTCTCTCTCTCTCTCTCTCTCTCTCTCTCTCTCTCACACACACACAGCAGTGAGAGGCACATTAGCAGCAGGAATAGAGCCAACATTTATCACACAGTGTAGTTCAGCATTAGTTAGGCTTTTTATTTCAAATAAACTGTTTAATTGACCCTGGTCAGCCAGTCGACTGCCTGCCCCTCTCCCAGCCTCTAGGGGGCTAGATGAAAGTTCTATCAACTTCTAGAGAATCTTTGTTTTAATTTCAACAACTTTCTACGTGTGATGTGCAAGACGCAATGCGCAAGATTGATTGATCCTTTCTGCTCCTCTGACTGCAGCATCTTAAATACATAGTTTTAACCTTACAATTACTTCTGGAACGATCCCCAGGGTCTGGAAGGAGGCCCATATCCATATACTCCCCCTGAAATATCACATTTATATAAGTATTCAGACCCTTTACCCAGTAATTTGTTGAAGCACCTTTGAAGCACCTTTGTTGGCAGCGATTACAACATTGAGTCTTTCTGGGTATGACACTACAAGCTTGGCACACCTGTATTTGGGGAGTTTCTCCCATTCTTCTCTGCAGATGTTCTCAAGTTCAGGTTGGAATGGGAGCATTGCTGCACAGCTATTTTCAGGTCTCTCCAGAGATGTTCGATCAGGTTCAAGTCCGGGCTCTGGCTGGGCCACTCAAGGACATTCAGAGACTTGTCCCGAAGCCACTCCTGCGTTGTCTATCTGTACTTTGCTCCGTTCATCTTTCCCTCAATCCTGACTAGTCTCCCAGTCCCTGCCGCTGAAAAACATCCCCACAGCATGATGCTGCCACCACCATACTTCACCGTAGGGATGGTTCCAAGTTTCCTCCAGATGTGACGTTGGCATTCAGGCCAAAGAGTTCAATCTTTTTTTCATCAGACCAGAGAATCTTGTTTCTCATGGTCAGAGAGTCTTTAGGTGCCTTTTGGCAAACTCCAAGCGGACTGTCATGTGCCTTTTACTGAGGAGTGGCTCTACCATAAAGGCCTTATTGTTAAGGTGCTACAGAGATGGTTGTCTCATAGCAAAGGGTCTGAATACTTATGTAAATGTGATATTTTACTTTTTAATTTTTAATAAATTAGCAAAAAAATCTAAAAACCAGTTTTTGCTTTGTCATTATCTGGTATTATGTGTAGATTGATGAGGGAAAATAACAATCAATTTTTTAATAAGGCTGTAACGTAACAAAATGTGGAAAACGTCAAGGGGTCTGAATACTTTCCAAAGACACTGTATCTACCATTCATAATGTTGTTAGCCTAACTCCTCTTCTCTCAATAGTGCTGCTTCATTCATTCCTCACGTTCAACAGTTAAATGAAATCATTTTCATCATTCTAATGTCATCCTTGAATAATATAGGACTAGAATAAGGCTTTCACTTGTCTTCACCAAGATTGAATGGTTATGGGTCTGAATAAATAACTGCTATAGCCAACCACCATCGCATGTTCGCTCTTCTTTCAAAATACCCATTCTATTGGCTGCTGTATTTAACATTCAGCAAAAAATAGCTATTCTAGCAAGCTATTCTAGTCTAGCTTTTCCTGCATGGGACTCCAAGAGGCCAGCGGAGCACAGGTGCATGCGTATTGCACAAGAGACAGAGGCTATAAGTTAGAAGCTTATTATGCATAACCCATCATTAATTAGCTTAATATAAGGCTAATACTGCATTGAATGTATTACCTGAAATATCTATATATCAAGCTAGAACAGGATGCAATTTGAATGGAGTTGATGGAGAGAGAAATAATGCTCACTTATTTAAAGCAATGATATTCCGAGTGATAGGCTAAAACTCTGCAGCTGAAAACCCCTGAAAGCCAGATGGAGATTATGGTAAATTAGAGGTGCATTCAATCTTTATATTACTGTAGCAAATGTTCCTGTCACAAGAAAACATTTTACCATGATGAGATGATACGTAGGTCTACATGCATTGTGAACTGCGCTCCATACGGAGATGGGCTGTCTGTCGGCACCCTGAGCGTTGATTCATCATGCAGAGGCTGTAGATTTACACATCGCATATCATTTAACGGTTCCATTTCAAGCTGTTCATATAAATACTTTACTATAATTCACTGGTTTCTCGCAGTTATTTATCGTGGGGAAAAGGGAGTGGTTTTGGCCGGTAACCGGTTCCGCCATTCTGGACCAGGCTGGGTGTAGCTGGTTGGAACATGATTTAAAAAGGACAGAACACAGTGTGTATGTACAGGTTCTGCTGGTGTTAAATGAGGTTCCCTGGATATAATAAAGGGAGTCCCACAGGGATCCATTCTTGGTCCAGTTCTTTTCACTATTTACATTAACAATTTTGGTTTATCTGTAAAAAATCTTTAATAATAATAAACTTTCACCTGTATGCAGATGACACTGTGATGTATGCTATTGCCCCCATAGTTGACCAGGCTATGTCAGAGTTTCAATCTGTCTTTATTGCCATGCAGAACGCCTTTGTTGAACTGATGTTATTTTCCAAAACGGTATCTGATGATTTCTTCATACATATTTTATAGTGAAAGAGCGGAAGGGGAAACCTAGTCAGTTCAATTGTGTCTTCAGCATTTAACCAAACACCTCTGAATCAGAGCGGTGTGGGGGGCTGCCTTCATCCATGTCCATGTCATCGCCGCCAAGGGATGTTGTGGGGGGTTAACTGCCTTGCTCAAAGTTGCAGAACGGCAGATTTTTTCCACCTTGCATTGATCGTGTCCCCACTTAGAAATATCTGGGTATCTGGAATGACGAAAAGCTATCTTTCAACAAGCATTTTGATGAGTTAAGATATTGAGAATTAAAATAGGCTTCTTCAATAGGAACAGGTCCTGTCTTTCATTAAATAGCAGAAAACAACTAATTCAGTCAACATTCATTCCAGTTATTGACCGTGGTGATATCTTGCATAAACTTCCACCATACCTTACCTCATTATTAACCTTCAGACGTAGAAGTTACCAGACCTTACCTCATTATTAACCTTCAGACGTAGAAGTTACCAGACCTTACCTCATTATTAACCTTCAGATGTAGAAGTTACCAGACCTGGACTCATTGTTAACCTTCAGACGTAGAAGTTACCATACCTTACCTCATTATTAACCTTCAGACGTAGAAGTTACCAGACCTTACCTCATTATTAACCTTCAGACGTAGAAGTTACCAGACCTTACCTCATTATTAACCTTCAGATGTAGAAGTTACCAGACCTTACCTCATTATTAACCTTCAGATGTAGAAGTTACCAGACCTGGACTCATTGTTAACCTTCAGACGTAGAAGTTACCAGACCTGGACTCATTGTTAACCTTCAGACGTAGAAGTTACCAGACCTGGACTCATTGTTAACCTTCAGACGTAGAAGTTACCAGACCTGGACTCATTGTTAACCTTCAGACGTAGAAGTTACCAGACCTGGACTCATTGCTAACCTTCAGACGCATGAGTTGGTGTTTGTGTGCTGGAAGGTAGCAGGGAGAGATGGCTCAGGTATAGATAATTATGAGAGGAAACATGTGTTGGGGGCCAGACCCTGGTTTCTACACAATGAGAACAGTCTTTACAGCAGATACTGTCTGCTGTGAATTATTAATTTCTTTCAAACAAAGTCTCCCCTTGTGACCCATTCCATGCATCTGTTGTTTGTCATGTAGACTAAGGGGTTGTATCTATGCTATAAAAGGTATTGGTATTCTTTGTGTCGGAGCTCTCAACCCAACAGTCAAGAGTGTTGTGTTGACCAGCCATCATTCACTTCCGTCTCTGGTGTGACCTGCTTTCCTTATCAATAAGTAAAAAAATATTTTGTTTAAGTATAACTCTGACTTGTGTGATAAGTTTGTGTCTCTTCATTTGATAATACAAAAATTAACCACCACAGCAGACAAAGAAGAGGAGAGGGGAGGGGAGAGGAGAGGAGAGGAGAGGAGAGGAGAGGAGAGGAGAGGAGAGGAGAGGAGAGGAGAGGAGAGGAGAGGAGAGGAGAGGAGAGGAGAGGAGAGGAGAGGAGAGGAAATTAAGAGATGAGAAGAGAGGGGGATGAGTAGAGGAGTAAGGAGAGGAGGGGTAGAGGAGAGGTGCTGAGGAAAGGGGGAGAGGAGAGGAGCTGAGGAGAGGAGCTGAGGAGAGGAGCTGAGGAGAGGAGCTGAGGAGAGGAGCTGAGGAGAGGAGAGGAGCCTTGGCATAGATTCTACAAGTGTCTGGAACTCTATTGGAGGGATGTGACAATTCTTCCACAAGAAATTCCATCACCAAGTCCAAACCCTGCGCTGCCAGGACCGTGTGATCTGTCAATTCACTGGATATACATTCTAGCTTCATGTTGACATCATACAGATGTCAACTGGATGTCATGACATTCTCTTTCTCTCTCTAGTTACCACAGAGAACGACTACATTATGTTAACATCAAAAGGTTGGGGAATGGAACAATATTTCCCTTTCTCAAACAGTTGAAAGTGTCCGTTGGTATTTAAAGAAGATGATGTCAGATCAGTTGCTGTCAGGGATACTATATCTGATGATAGGACGACATAAATTGTATCTTGGAAAGTCTACACATTCTAGTTATCAGATTTACATGGAATTGTTGTGCAATTTATATGTTTAAATATGAAACTATTTGTGAAAAGATTAAATGTAACTTTAGCCTCCTAAATAAGATAATTGTTTCATAGTAGGCGCTGCACTGTCAGTGGCCACACCAAGGAGAACAGACATTGGTTGAGAACTATGAAACATGCCCTTCTCTCCCCCAGTACAAACCCCAGTTCCCGATAATGCTAGGACTGGTGCTAAATTGAACTACAACTCTATCATGCGAATTGTAACTTGGAGATGACGATCGCCAAGTTAAAATTCTGAATTTCGACTAGACCAGCCAGCTGAGTATGGTAAAATGGTATGAACTTTGAACTATCCTTCACTAAAGAAGAAGTGATTAAATCCGAGACGTTGCTTTATCAGCTGCAGCTGTTAACATCTTTCATTCCCCCTCCCCTTTCCTGTGTAACCAGCCGTCATATCGGATTAGTCCACTAGGGACTTTTCATGATGTGACTGAGTAATCCATGTATAATCTATTGTGTATATATACACAGTATATGTAATTCTGTGTGATCCTTTAGCTAGTAAATAAGTCATTAAGTCAATGTGTGTAACGCTGATTCAACCTGTTCACTAGGGTTCATGCAGATTTAGATCTTATGATCATCAGAATGAGACTGATAAGAGGTTAATGATTGACTGTTATAATAGATAAGAGGTTAATGATTGACTGTTATAATAGATATATAATATCATCAGAATGAGACTGATAAGAGGTTAATGATTGACTGTTATAATAGATATATAATATCATCAGAATGAGACTGATAAGAGGTTAATGATTGACTGTTATAATAGATATATAATATCATCAGAATGAGACTGATAAGAGGTTAATGATTGACTGTTATAATAGATAAGAGGTTAATGATTGACTGTTATAATAGATAAGAGGTTAATGATTGACTGTTATAATAGATAAGAGGTTAATGATTGACTCTGTAAACGACAGATTCCAGGTTATTAATAATTTAATTATTGCATGATTTAATTCAATCACGTAATTATAAAATTATAAAATATCACGTCACCAAATTAATTAAAGCCAACGTTACAACATGGACAATAAAATACTGTAGAAGAGAACCTTCATTCATTCAGACAATCATGCAAAGCCCTGTTCATAGTAACAGTATAGTACAGGCCATTGCAGGCATCCCAAGCACATTAGAGTTATAGAGTCATGGGTTTCAATGGAAACATATGCTACTGATTTCACACTTCAGACAACTACATGTGAAGTGCAAGGGTAGCGAGTGCGTAAAAATAAAGCACAAATGAAAGAAAAACCAAAATGAAGACCATAAGGGTACAAGCTTCGATATTTAATAACTTCAGAAGCAAAAACAAGACAGCACCTCACGGTCAGGCAGACAGATCACTAATCCGTGAGGTGCATGTGAACCAAAACAAACATATAGCCAAGATAATTGTCCATGGGGAGAGGTTGCGCAGCGCCAATCGGGGCATTCGTTACAGTACCCCACTCCCTAGGCGCGGCTCCTGACGCCGCCACTCGCCGGTGCCCCAGATGACCCCGAGGGCGAGAAGCCGGCAGATTCGGACTGCGGGAGTGGAACTCAGCAGTCAGAGAGTGGTCGCAGATGTCCCCCGCCCGGGAGTCCAGAACCACATCCACTCGGTACGCCAGTACCCCAGCGGACCAGGAACCACCGGCCTGAGAAGAGAGACATGGAAAGAAGGAGAGAGGTTATTTTAAGGGGGTGTAAGTCTGAGGGTGAATGTGACATCGTTTACCTTCCGGAGGATCGTGAAAGGCCCCACATACCGGGGCCCAAGCTTACGACATTGCAGACGGAGTGGGAGGTCCCTCGTGGGCAGCCACACCTTGTCCCCTGGGCGGTACTCAGGAGCCTCGCTACGCCGCTGGTCCGCCTGCATCTTCTGACGCTGTACCACCTCCTGCAGACGAACATGGGCAACGTACCAGACCCCCTCGAAGTTCCTGAACCACTCCTCCACAGCCTGGACGCCGTTGGAGCTCCCTACTCATGGGCACAATGGAGGCTGGAACCCGAGAACCACCTGGAAGAGAGTCAGACCTGTGGAGGAATGGCGCAGGGAGTTTTGAGCGTATTCCGGCCAGGGGAGAAAGCGTGACCACTCCCTGGGTGCTCCATACAGTAACACCGAAGGAACCTTCCGAGCTCTTGGTTACCAGTACCAATGCCAGCAACAGTCAGTCCAGGCTGCCCATTAGCCTGCGGATGGTACCCGGATGTGAGGCTGACCACTACCCCCAGTCTGGACATGAAAGCCTTCCAGACACGTGATATAAACTGGGGCCTGCGGTCAATACAGTCGGAAGACCTGTTGAAACAGCACTTCAGCGACCTGGAGGGCTGAGGGGAGGCAAGGCAGTGGAATGAACCGAACCATCTTCGAAAACCGGTCCACTACCACAGAGATCGTACTCCCCTCAGACGGTGGCAGATCAGTAACAGCTTGCCCGCTGGAGCCATTCTCTGCGCCTTGGACTGTGCGCACACAGTACACGACATGACATAGTGCCGCACAGTCCTCCCCATCCCAGGCCACCAATACCTCTGACGGAGCACCTCCAGGGTCCGGTTGATGCCCGGGTGTCCGGTCGCTGGGGTCGTGTGAGCCCAGGTCACCAACCTTCCCCACACTCTCCAAGGCACGTAGGTCTTGTCCGGAGGCATGTTGGTGGTGCGGGATCCCGTCTCCCTGCCCGTTGTTCTAGGCAGGTCTGGATACGGGAGAGTGCGTCCTCCTTGACATTCTTCGTCCCTGGGCGGTAGGTCAGGGTGAACCGGAAGCGCTCGAAGAAGAAAGTCCACCTGGCCTGGTGGAGGTTGAGGCGCCGAGCAGCCCTGACGTATTGTGAATGGCTCCTGGGCACCCTCCAGGCAGTGTCTCCACTCCTCCAACGCCAACTTCACCGCCAGTAGCTCCCGGTTACCCATGTCATAGTTCCTCTCCGCAGCAGTCAGTTTTTTAAAAATAATAGGCACAGGGGTGTAGCCTAGGTGGGTTCCCATGCTGCTGGGAGAGGACCGCCCCCACTCCAACACATCCATCTCGACAATGAAGGGCTTGAGCGGGTCCGGGTGACGTAGCAGTGGAGCGGTGGTAAACCGGCCCTTCAGATCGATGAACGCCTTTCTCTGTGTTCGGGGTCCAGCGAAGACGCTGAGGTTGGCCTTTCAGCAACGACGTGAGTGGCGCAGTAATGGAGCTGAAGCCTCATAAACTGGCAGGTAGAAGTTGGCGAAGCGGATGAAGCTCGGAAGGTCCTTGATGGTCTTCGGAACCGGCCATGACCTCACTGCCTCCACCTTCAGCTTCTCCATCTGGACTCCCTCCGGAGCGAGGTGGTAATTGAGGAACGAGACGGTGGTCTGATGGAATGCGCATTTTTCACCCTTCACGTAGAGCTGGTTAAGACGTTGGAGGACAGCACGGACGTGGGTCATGTGTTCCGGGTAAGTCAGGGAGTAGTATGTCGTTAATGTATACCACCACGTACCTCCCCAACATGTCCCAGAACACCTCGTTGAGGAAGGCTTGGAACACCGCTGGAGCGTTAAGCACCCTGTACAACGTGACGAGGTACTCAGTGGCCCAACGCCGTGCTGAATGAGGTCTTCCCCTCGTCTCCTTCTTTGGATACGCACCAGCTTGTATGCGCTCCGGAGGTCCAGCTTCGTGAAGAAGCTCGCCCCCCTCCGCAGGAACAAGGGGCATCGGGTACCTGAACTTGATGGTCACGTCGTTCAGGCCCCAGTAGTCGATACATGGCCGAAGCTCCCCATCTTTCTTCTTGATGAAAAAGAAGCTTGCTGAAGCAGGGTGGCTCCACATGTCGTGGTCAGACAGGTCCTTCGACATCTTGGTGACCATCCCAGGATCTTCCGTTTGCTCCAGGCGATATTAGAGTTGTGCTGCTGGAGCATGGGAAGTCCCAGGATGACCTGATGTATGGATGATGACATCACCAGTAATTCCATTCTCTCCCGATGGCAGCCATGGATGGTGAGAGTGAGGGGACGGGTCAAGTGGGTAATCGAGCTGGACCCCACCGGACTCCCTTTCTTCATGTGTTCAATACTTTTTCCCTGTGTCATTTCACATTATTACACATAACTTAATTTCTGAACTTATTTGTTTTGGTTTCTATGTATGGATTACTTGGGGTGTTACCAACATCTGGTGAAACTTTCATGTCAATAGCACCTTTGGAAATATATTTACTGAGAAAAATGGTGACGTGTTCAATACTTATATATATATACAGTGGGGAGAACAAGTATTTGATACACTGCCGATTTTGCAGGTTTGTGTGGACATTTACAGTTGAAGAGTACCTATGATAAAAATTACAGACTTCTACATGATTTGTAAGTGGGAAAACCTGCAAAATTGGCAGTGTATCAAATACTTGTTCTCCCCACTGTATGTGTATATATATACACACATATATATACACACACACACATATATACACATATATATATATACACATATATACATACACATACATATACACACACACATACAGTCGTGGTCAAACGTTTTGAGAATGACACAAGTATTGGTCTCCACAAAGTTTACTGCCTCAGTGTTGATGATGGCAATTTGCATATACTCCAGAATGTCATGAAGAGTGATCAGATGAATTGCAATTAATTGCAAAGTCCCTCTTTGCCATGAAAATTAACTTAATCCCCAAAAAACATTTCCACTGCATTTCAGCCCTGACACAAAAGGACCAGCTGCCATCATGTCAGTGATTGTCTCGTTAACACAGGTGAGAGTGTTGACGAGGACAAGGCTGGAGATCACTCTGTCATGCTGATTGAGTCAGAATAACAGACTGGAAGCTTTAAAAGGAGGGTGGTGCTTGAAATCATTGTTCTTCCTCTGTCAACCATAGTTATCTGCAAGGAAACACGTGCCGTCATCATTGCTTTGCACAAAAAGGGCTTCACAGGCAAGGATATTGCTGCTGGTAAGATTGCACCTAAATCAACCATTTATCGGATCATCAAGAACTTCAAGGAGAGAGGTTCAATTGTTGTGAAGAAGGTGTCAGGGCGCCCAAGAAAGTCCAGCAAGCGCCAGGACTGTCTCCTAAAGTTGATTCAGCTGCGGGATCGGGGCACCACCATTGCAGAGCTTGCTCAGGAATGGCAGCAGGCAGGTGTGAGTGCATCTGCACGCACAGTGAGGAGAAGACTTTTGGAGGATGGCCTGGTGTCAAGAAGGGCAGCAAAGAAGCCACTTCTCTCCAGGAAAAACATCAGGGACAGACTGATATTCTGCAAAAGGTACAGGGATTGGACTGCTGAGGACTGGGGTAGAGTCATTTTCTCTGATGAATCTCCTTTCCGATTATTTGGGCCATCCGGAAAACACCTTGTCCGGAGAAGACAAGGTGAGCGCTACCATCAGTCCTGTGTCATGCCAACAGTAAAGCATCCTGAGACCATTCATGTGTGGGGTTGCTTCTCGGCCAAGGGAGTGAGCTCACTCACAATTTTGACTAAGAACACAGCCATGAATAAAGAATGGTACCAACACATCCTCCGAGAGAAACTTCTCCCAACCATTCAAGAACAGTTTGGTGACAACCAATGCCTTTTCCAGCATGGTGGAGCACCTTGCCATAAGGCAAAAGTGATAACTAAGTGGCTCGTGGAACAAAACATCAACATTTTGGGTCCATGGCCAGGAAACTCTCCAGACCTTAATCCCATTGAGAACTTGTGGTCGATCCTCAAGAGGCAGGTGGACAAACAAAAACCCACAACTTCTGACAAACAAGCATTGATTATGCAAGAATGGCCTGCCATCAGTCAGGATGTGGCCTAGAAGTTAATTGACAGTATGCCAGGGCGGATTGCAGAGGTCTTGAAAAAGAAGGGTCAACACTGCAAATATTGACTCTTTGCATAAACTGAATGTCATTGTAAATGAAAGCCTTTGACACTTATGGAATACTTGTAATTATACCTCAGTGTACCATAGTAACTACTGACATAAAGATCTAAGAACACTGAAGCAGCAAACTTTGTGGAGACCAATACTTGTGTCATTCTCAAAACTTTTGGCCACGACTGTATATATATAGTATATAAATGTGTGTGTATGTATATAAATGTGTGTGTATATATATATATATATATATATATATATATATATATATATATATATATATATATATACACACACACACACACACACACACACACACACACACACACACACACACACACATATACATGCATACATACATAGACATACACACATATACATACATACATACACTAAGTTGAAGTCGGAAGTTTACATACACTTCGGTTTAAATCATTAAAACTCATTTTTCAACCACTCCACAGATTTCATGTTAACACACTATAGTTTTGGCAAGTCGGTTAGGACATCTACTTTGTGCATGACACAAGTAATTCTTCCAACAATTGTTTACAGACAGATTATTTAACTTATAATTCACTATATCACAATTCCAGTGGGTCAGAAGTTTACATACACTAAGTTGACTGTGCCTTTAAACAGCATGGAAAATTCCAGAAAATTATGTAATGGCTTTAGAAGCTTCTGATAGGCTAATTGACATCATTTGAGTAAATTGGAGGTGTACCTGTGGATGTATTTCAAGGCCTACCTTCAAACTCAGTTTCTCTGTCGGTTGTCTGTGTTCCTCTTAGGGGCGTGTTCACCACTGCAGTCTGATAACAGCGACCACTAAGATCTAATCACTTCTTCTGTAGCGAATCAAAGTTCATAGCATTTTGCAATAATCTGCTTATGCTATGTTCTGACTGGTCTAATCGAAATTCAGTAGTCACATCCATGTTATCTTCGCATGTAGATTTCGTTAGATAAAGTACAACCATTTGCAACCTCAGCTCAGGCCGAGGCCCTTGTTAAACGCATGGACCACAGTCCGGGCATCATTGGGAACTAACGATAACTTTCGTCAATGGGCTTTTGTACTGGAAAGAGAAGGGTGTGTTTCATAGCTCTCAGCCAATGAAAGTTCACTTGGGTGTGGTCACTGGCACAAGGTAGTGTACAACAACATGTTTCATCTTAAAAAGGCTTAAATCACATGGTAATCTTTTCAAAAGTATCATTTGCCTATCAATTCCATGTAAATCTGGTAACCAGAATGGTTACATAATCCAAGATATGGATTATGTCCTCCTGTGGTCATATATCATGTACCAGACAACAACTGATTGGACATTATATTCTTTAAATACCAACAGATATTTTCACCAAATACCAAAAACGACCATCAGCAGCATCAGAGCTTGGAGAAGCCTAATTACCGTGACTAAACGGTCATGACTGGTGACCGCCGGTGTGGGTAATACTGTTACTGTAACAGCCCTAGGTTTGTGTGTGTGTGTGTGTGGTGGGAATGAGGGGTGATTAAAAATACTCACTGCTATTGAGCTTCTCCAATCAATGACTGAGTTACGGAGAAGACAAGGTGAGCGCTACCATCAGTCCTGTGTCATGCCAACAGTAAAGCATCCTGAGACCATTCATGTGTGGGGTTGCTTCTCGGCCAAGGGAGTGAGCTCACTCACAATTTTGACTAAGAACACAGCCATGAATAAAGAATGGTACCAACACATCCTCCGAGAGAAACTTCTCCCAACCATTCAAGAACAGTTTGGTGACAACCAATGCCTTTTCCAGCATGGTGGAGCACCTTGCCATAAGGCAAAAGTGATAACTAAGTGGCTCGTGGAACAAAACATCGACATTTTGGGTCCATGGCCAGGAAACTCTCCAGACCTTAATCCCATTGAGAACTTGTGGTCGATCCTCAAGAGGCAGGTGGACAAACAAAAACCCACAACTTCTGACAAACAAGCATTGATTATGCAAGAATGGCCTGCCATCAGTCAGGATGTGGCCTAGAAGTTAATTGACAGTATGCCAGGGCGGATTGCAGAGGTCTTGAAAAAGAAGGGTCAACACTGCAAATATTGACTCTTTGCATAAACTGAATGTCATTGTAAATGAAAGCCTTTGACACTTATGGAATACTTGTAATTATACCTCAGTGTACCATAGTAACTACTGACATAAAGATCTAAGAACACTGAAGCAGCAAACTTTGTGGAGACCAATACTTGTGTCATTCTCAAAACTTTTGGCCACGACTGTATATATATAGTATATAAATGTGTGTGTATGTATATAAATGTGTGTGTATATATATATATATATATATATATATATATATATATATATATATATATATATATATATATACACACACACACACACACACACACACACACACACACACACACACACACACACACACACATATACATGCATACATACATAGACATACACACATATACATACATACATACACTAAGTTGAAGTCGGAAGTTTACATACACTTCGGTTTAAATCATTAAAACTCATTTTTCAACCACTCCACAGATTTCATGTTAACACACTATAGTTTTGGCAAGTCGGTTAGGACATCTACTTTGTGCATGACACAAGTAATTCTTCCAACAATTGTTTACAGACAGATTATTTCACTTATAATTCACTATATCACAATTCCAGTGGGTCAGAAGTTTACATACACTAAGTTGACTGTGCCTTTAAACAGCATGGAAAATTCCAGAAAATTATGTAATGGCTTTAGAAGCTTCTGATAGGCTAATTGACATCATTTGAGTAAATTGGAGGTGTACCTGTGGATGTATTTCAAGGCCTACCTTCAAACTCAGTTTCTCTGTCGGTTGTCTGTGTTCCTCTTAGGGGCGTGTTCACCACTGCAGTCTGATAACAGCGACCACTAAGATCTAATCACTTCTTCTGTAGCGAATCAAAGTTCATAGCATTTTGCAATAATCTGCTTATGCTATGTTCTGACTGGTCTAATCGAAATTCAGTAGTCACATCCATGTTATCTTCGCATGTAGATTTCGTTAGATAAAGTACAACCATTTGCAACCTCAGCTCAGGCCGAGGCCCTTGTTAAACGCATGGACCACAGTCCGGGCATCATTGGGAACTAACGATAACTTTCGTCAATGGGCTTTTGTACTGGAAAGAGAAGGGTGTGTTTCATAGCTCTCAGCCAATGAAAG